>CAUYLG010017981.1:0-105492 GCA_963573385.1 Cacajao melanocephalus | reverse complement strand
TGTTCTTGTGTCAGTTTGCTGAGAATGATGGTTTCCAGGTTCATCCATGTCCCTACAAAGGACACGAACTCATCGTTTTTGATGGCTGCATAATATTCCATGGTGTATATGTGCCACATTTTCCCTGTCCAGTCTATCATTGATGGGCATTTGGGTTGGTTCCAGGTCTTTGCTATTGTAAACTGTGCTGAGAGGGGCCCTCTTGCCCCTTGGCCCTCATGGGGGAAGCCAAGCAGCATGTTGGGTGGCAGCATGATTGAGGTGGGGACAGGAGCACCATGCACCAAGGTTCCCACCCCTACCCTCCTGCATTCCAGCTTTGAGCTCAGGCAAGTTCCTCATCTCTAAAAGGGCTAAGTAAAATTATGTGAAAAGGCTGGAACATAGCCTGGTGGCGGTTGTGGTCATTGGATGATTCTAAAAAAGAATTAGGAAGAACAGACATGCCCAAGAATGAGAGGGAGCGAGTGTGCCGGTCCTGCAGAAACCTCCATGGTCCGTACCTGCAGCTTCTCAGAGCTGAGCCCCAGGGCATTGGGCACGGTGGGTACCAAGACTCAAATAGACAGCTCAGGGATCAGCACAGCCCCTTCCCCCGCAGCAGGCCCTGCAGCTGCCACATCCACAACTGGAATGAGTTCCTGTCCCCAGATCTACCCCATGGGCCCATCCTCAGTAAATGTCACCCTCTGCAGTAGTGGCTGAGAAGGACCCCAGGGGCTTGGAAGGACCCACTTGTATGGCCCGTTTCCTCTTCAAGTCTGAACTTGACCTGCAGCTGCTACTCCTGGAGGGCAGCCTGGGTGGGCCGCTCCTCGGCCACCTCTTAGCACATGACCCACGGTTGCCATCTACTGGGCAACCGCCACCACCGGGGGCAGGAAGTCCGAGTCCTCCAGCACCCCCGCCCCTTCCTGTGTGCCTGGAACCTTCACTGCTTCTCCACTCAGGGTCTCCTTCAGACCTCCTGGCCTCCTGGTCTCACCTCGTGGTGACCTTTAGAATCCCCCATCTATCAAGATGGATGTGGACATCTTCCATTGGCGGAACCTTGGATCCCTGGCAGGTTCTGTCACTCAGAGCACCTGCTCGCAGGCCTGGCTCAGTGAATAGCTGTCACTCACACGTGTCAAGGATTTGCTGGTCGGGCAAGATGTGCTTTACACATGTGCTTTCACCTAGCTCTGTAACCATTTTGTAATACGTGTATGTGTGTATGAAATTACCATATTATACATGGGACTACTGCTGTAGAACTTCCTATTGTGTAATTGAGGAAACTGAGGCTCAGACATGGGAGGGATTGGACCCATGTGGCTGCCTGATGGGAGAGCAGCCGTACGCCACTTGCCCCCCTGCTGCCAGCACTCAGGCTCTCAGCCTCTGCCCGGCTCAGCCATCATGGAAATGTTGCAGCATCAAGGTCTGGGCCTGGCTGACTGGCGAACCTCCCGTGGTGTGAGCCAAGCCACTGTCCCTGGTACATTGCTCTGTCCTGAACCCCATGACATGGAAGGTCGTGGATCGCTAGAGAGTGAGGAACAGAGTGTCAGAGCGGTCTGGAGAGTCATTGGTGAGCTCAACAGCCTGGCAGGAAACCTTGATCGCAAAGCAGAGCCTGACCTTGGGGCATGAGCCAGAGGTGGTTGGGTGCTTGAAGAGCTACCCTGGAGGCAGGGAGCCAATGTGGAGCATGCTGCAGCTTCGGGAGGAGAGGCCCAGCCCAGTGTCACAGAGGCGACAGCTCCCTTGCAGAGCCCAGGGAGGTAGCCTCAGGATGGAAACTCACAGAAAGACTGGAGGGAGACACTTCTGGCCTGCACACCTGCCCCGGGGGCTGGGGTTTTGCGAGTGTTTGCTTTGGGCCCACCGTTCTCTGCCTAAGGCTCAGCAAGGCATTCTCCACAGGTCTGTAATCTCACGGGCACCTCGGGGTCCTGGACATTGCAGCAGAGATGGCCCGGCAGAAGAGGGCAGCAGTCAGGGGCATCCCTGTGCTCAAATCCTGGCTTTGCAGTTCTTCCACTGCACTAGTCCCATGCCCTCATTTCTGGATGTCAGTGCTTCCCACGCAGGGAGACGGGCACATTGTAGGCACTCAGCGAGTGGTCGCCAGGAGTCAGTCCTCCACTCCCACCACCCTCAGCCAGCTACGTGGCTATTTCTTTAACCCGCGTTCCACATATGAGAAATTCTCTCCCTTCGCCGACACGTTCAAGAAGCGCGTCAGCAAGAACACGTTCTTCGTGCTGGTGCGGGTGGTGGATGAGCTCTGGTGAGTGCTTCACCCTTGGGGTCCTGGGGGAGGCCAGTGGGAAGGCAAAGGCTTCTTTCCACCTGCTTCTGCCCACCAGCTCTGTGCAGAGCTTGCTCTTGCCTGCTTTATCTTGGTCCTTTGAGAGAATGGCCTGTCCCCAATAGATCAGGGTGAGGTGGGTGAGGTATCTCTCTAGCCCAGGCCTTGGATTTCCTCATGAGGTCCCCCCTGGACCTTCAGGAGAGAACCCACCCCACCCACCTGCTCCCATGGGTGTCTCAGGACCAGTCTCCAGCAGGCCGTGCTCTTGGCTGCCAGCCGGTGGAGGCTGTGTGGAGACTGAAATGGGGGAGGCTGCCTCTCCCATGCTCCTCAGCGTTCCTGTGGCTGGCCATCTGACGGGCACGGCACTTGTCATCTCCATTCTGCTAACAAATCTCCATCAAGCAGGCTACCTTCCTCCTGCTGGGGGAGATGACCATGATCAGTGGCCGTGCAGCTGGGAAACGGCCACGTGTGGACAGTGCTTAGCAGGGCAGGTTGGGGACCATCCCTCGGGCATCTAGTCTGAGAGGCCGGGAAGTCTTGGCATCTCATCACCCAATGGGAGCAGTAGCTCCCCAGGGCGGGATTCGTGTGGGACTTGTCTCTGCAGTCTAGGCCCCGGCAGAGTCCCTGGCGCTTGTCCACTCTGAGGCTCAGATGGCTGTTGAGTGCATGGCAGGAGCTTATGACCTCCAAGAACGCAGGCAGCCATTCCAGGCTCTCATGTCCTCCCATGAGAAGTTTCCCATCTCTGTGCCGGTCACAATCACATACCCTTTGTATATCCCGAGGCAAAGCCAGACTCTGCCTGGGCCTTGCATTCCTGCCCCTCACCTTGTGCCCTTTGGCCCTTCAGCCTGGTGGAGTTGACAGAAGAGATCCTGAAGCTGCTGATGGAACTGGTCTTTCGCCTGGTGTGCAACGGGGAGCTGAGCCTGGCCCGCGTGCTCCGGAAGAACATCCTGGACAAGGTGGACCAGAAGAAGCTGCTCAGGTGTGCCACCTCCGGCCAGCCCCTGGCGGCCCGGGGGGTAGCAGCCAGGTGAGGAGCCCCCCTCTCCAGCCCCGCCTCTTCCCCAGGAGCCGTGCCTTTCTCTTTTTACCCTCCCTCCCTGCCAACCTCACAGCCCCATCCCGGTTCTGCCCAGGCCCTTTGATGATGCCTTAGGGACAGCCCCATGGGTTCCTGGGGGCTGGGCCTCTTCTCCAGGAGGCACATATTGGGTGGTGATCCCCTTGTTACCAGGAAGTGTGCAGCAGGGCAGGGGGCTTCATAGGACAGGGCAGGGGTGCACACGCCTTGGGCTGTGGTCACTTGTGGGTTGTCCCTGCACGAACATGGCCGTCTAGCCCAGCGGCCCTGGGCCACCCTGGCCATCCCTAAGAACCTGCATAAAGGTTCCTGTCTGTGGCCCGTCCCCTCTACCTGAGAGTGTCATTTGCAGCTATAGATGTCTATTGAGTAGTGGGCTTCTCAGTGAGCTAAGTTTAGCCTTTGTTTCTCTGGCACCCTCTCTGTTCTTGCTGGCCACCCGGAAGCAGGGTCCAGCCGTGAGTGAGCATTCCCTGGCATCTCAGCTGTCCATAAGCTCATGAGGGAAACTCAGCCTCCTGATTCCAGAAGCTACTGGACACATCTGGCAGAAATGGGAGAGAAAGGCAGACAGTGTCATCCCAGAGAGAAGCATGAGGCCCATAGGGTCCAAGGGAGCCCTTTGGGGCTTCCCTGCCCCATAGCCTCCACACTCCTGTCCAGAGAGGCTCTCCTGCTCTGACACCTGCAGCCCGAACCTGCTTAGCTCTCCCCACTGCCCTCCTCACCCCTGACGGCTCTTCTCACACCTCTGTCTTCCAGGCCAGGGACCTTGCATGACTTTCACAGCCATGAGATAGCAGAGCAGCTGACACTGCTGGACGCCGAGCTCTTCTATAAAATAGAGGTATTTTATAGTGGTCCTTGAATGAGAGAAACCCCCATCACGGGAAAGCTGGCGGCTCCACCTCCATCGGCCTTCTTTCCTTGTGCAGATTCCTGAGGTTTTGCTTTGGGCAAAAGAGCAGAACGAGGAGAAGAGCCCCAACTTGACTCAGTTCACGGAGCACTTCAACAACATGTCCTACTGGTAAGAGGCGCCCAGCGCGAGCCTGTCGCTCTGCACGGCGGCACGACTGGACGGGCTCTGCCTGCTCCTCTGCAGGGAGCTTGAATGGTAGGGGAAGGAGCTGCCTCTTTCATTCCTCTCAGATCCTGAAGGCCCCATGAGCATTCACCATGAACGGTCGGCAGAGGACGGGGCAGGGACGGGACAGGGCTGGCTGGAAGTGGCCACCTGGTCGAGGAGGCTCCGCGGGGAAGAGTGCCAGGGTCGAGGAGCGATGTCTGCCATAGGTGGTACTGGGAGGGGTGTCGAGTTTGCCCTCCTGTCCTGGTCACTGCCAGGCCATCTCAGGTTGACGCTCAAACTGGCTCTGCCTGGCAGAGAACACTTAGCAAAGGAGTGGGTTCCGTTAATGTTTGTATTTAGTCTTTATTTCTTTTTTTTGTTTGGTTTTGTTTGTGGGTTTTTTGGTTGTTTTTGTTTTTGTTTTTTGTAGTCTTTATTTCTTAAAGCAAAATGAATCCCAGTGGTGTGTTTACAAACCAGAGCCCTTGTCTCTTCAAGAGGCTCCCACAGCAGCTCAGCGTCAGGCAGGACCCCTCAGAGCTCAGCAGCTGTGCCACCCCCACCCGCCCACTCTTGCCGCCGGGAGAATGGCTGATGTATTTTAAAGGCCCCGAGGTCATCTCCCCTCTCCCTACCTTCCCCCCACAGCACGCCATCCTGGGGAAAACATGTTTAGCTGTGGCAACCAGACATCCAGTGTAGGGTTTTGCCCAACAGGATGTGGTTTCTGGGGCAGACGGAAGCTGCACACACAGCCCCAAGCCTGTCTCTGACACCAGCCTCTGGCTGGGTGCAGGAAGCTCAGCTCAGGGGCACACTCCACAGGGCCTGGCTGCACAGAGGTGCAAGCGCGGTGGCTCATGCCTATAATCCCAGGACTCCGGGAGGCTGAGGCAGGAGGATCACTTGAGCATAGGAGTTCAAGACCAGCTGGGCAACATAGAGAGACCCCCTCTCTACAAAAAATTTAAATTAGCCAGGTACAGTGGTCCATGCCTATAGACTCAGCTACTCGGGAAGCTAGGGCAGGAGGATCAGTTCAGCAGAGGAGTTCAAGACTACAGTGAGATATATTCACAGCCCCGGGCAACACAGCAAGACCCTGTCTCTTAAAAAAAGGAGGAAGCAGCCGTGCGAAGTGCAGCACCTCCTCCAAGTGCCCCTGGTGGGGGTCCCTGGGAAACCACCGGAAGTTGAGGCCAGCATGACATCCCTGCTGCACACGTGGCACAGATGAGACTGGCCTTAGGCTTTGGTCTCAGCTTTTGGTTGCTACTAAGGTTCTGAGAGCTTCCTTCCCTCGTGGCTGGCAAAGGTGACCTCTTACCTCATGCGCCAGCCGGTCTCCCCAAGCCAGTCCTGCAGCACACAAGGAACTTTCCCAGCCCCCTGGTACTTGGGGTCCATGCTAATCAGGAAAAGCTCTGCTTTGATCCTCCCACACTCCACCTGCAGATTCAAAGCCCCCTTCAGGCCTTCGCCAGATTTCCTTAGGGTCACCAGATTTGTTGTCACCAGATTTCCTTATGGTGTCTTGTCTCTGTCCCGGGATGCTATGAGCTCCTGGAAAGCAGAAACTAGGCCTACGCCTGGGGCAGGCTGCAGGTACTCAGTAGGGGTGGGCTCGTGGCCACTGGCATGGGGGTTGTACAGGTCCTGTCTCCACCAGGACCCCTGGGGCCTGCAGGGACCAGTCAGCTCAGCTGTTTCTTTTTCCCTTGCTCCATGCAGGGTCCGGTCAATAATCATGTTACAGGAAAAGGCCCAGGACAGGGAACGGCTGCTCTTGAAGTTCATCAAGATCATGAAGGTAATGGTGGCCAGGTACTCCCCAGACCCCCATCAGTCCCTGCACAGGGAGCTTGGGACTGGCCTGTCCTCCCGTCTGCCCTCTCCCCTGCTCTCCCACCTGCCCTTCCTCCTGCTCTTCCGCCTGCCCTCCCTCCTGCTCCTCCTCCTGCCCTTCTGCCTGCCCTTCCCCCTGCCCTTCCTCCTGCGCTCCCGCCTGCCCTTCCCCCTGCCCTCCCTCCTGCACTCCTGCCTGCCCTGCCTTCTGCCCTTCCCTCCTGCCCTCCCTCCTGCCCTTCCTGCCTGCCCTCCCTCCTGCCCTTCCCTCCTGCCCTCCCTCCTGTACTCCCGCCTGCCCTTCCCCCTGCCCTCCCTCCTGCACTCCTGTCTGCCCTTCCCCCTGCACTCCTGTCTGCCCTCCCTCCTGCACTCCTGCCTGCCCTCACAGCGCCGCCCCTCTCTCGGCAGCACTTGCGGAAGCTGAATAACTTCAACTCCTACTTGGCCATCCTCTCCGCCCTGGACTCAGCGCCCATCCGCAGGCTGGAATGGCAGAAGCAGACTTCAGAGGTGAGTGGCCTTGGGGCGTGGGTGGAGGGAAGCTGGTAAGGGAGTACCAGCTGTGGCAGAAGGTGCTCCAACTGGAGTGAAGGCTGGGGCCGAGGCCCCTGCTCTGCCACCAACTGCTGTGTGGCCAGGACAGCTGCCCTCCCACCTCAATTTCCTGTCTCTGATCCCCAATCTTCAGGCCCCAGGGGGCTTCGAGGTTGGTTCTGGGGTGGTCACATTCTGGTGTTCTGCTGCCACCCAGCAGGCCCATCCCTGGGTTCCCGCTTCCCATGCCCTGGCCTCCCTTCAGCCCGTCCTTCTGAAGGGTCTGCTTCAGGCCAGGCCCTGCTGTAGGTGCTGGGGTCGCACTGTGAACGGCCCAACATGTTGGGTGAGTTTCTGCTGGATAAGTGCGAAAAGAAGGGTGGGCAGGTAGGCCAGCCCAGAGGAAGTGTCACTCATGCCACACCCATAGAGGAAGAGGAGTTTCCTGGGGAGGGAGGAGAATCAAAGGGGACAAAAGAGTGCACAGCCAGAAGTAGGTGGGGGCTCAGCACCCCCAGAGACAGGAGGAGGCCAGGGGGCCACATTCCCGGAGAAGACCAGCTCTGGGTCACAAGAGCTTCAGGAGGCCTGGTGAGGCGTGGGACTATATCCTGTGGAGGGAAATAGTATTGCAAATGGGGGCAAAACCCATAGCTTTGAGTGTCAGCCACACCATCCAGGGGACATGTCAGGGACCCAAGTTCAGGCAGGCCACTCAGGGATTGTATCATGGACCCAAGTGTGACCCAGGCCCTTTAGAGGTTCTGTCAGGGACCCAAGGGTCAGCCAGGCCACCACCTGGGGGTCGTGTCAGAGACCCGAGTGTGACCCAGGCCACCCAGAGGTCATGTCGGGGACCCAGGCTACCCAGGGGTCATGCCAAGGTCCTGATTGTCACCCAGGCCGCCCAAGGGTTGTGCCAGAGACCCTGGTGTCAGCCAGGCCACCCAAGCTCTTCTCATTCAACCCCATATTCAGGGATGGTTGTAAGCTAGTGTGTGTGGAAAGGTGGGAAATTGACATGGCCTCTCTGCGTGGGGGTCCTGAGGAGGCAGCACTTCAGGGAGAGGCACCTAACAGGAGAAGAGGCTGGAGAGGGGCCTTTTGAGCAGGGGCAGGGCTGGCTGAGTCTCCTGGGTAGCAGCTCCCCGCCTCTGCAGGAGAGAAGCCGCCCAGCCATGCAGAGGACGAGGTTGCATGCTGTCTCTGGTTGGTCCCCCGAGTGCAGGGCAGAGCAAATGCAGCTCCGAGCCAGGAGTGACACTACTCAGTATATGCCTAAGAGGCTCCTCTGGCCGCACCACCTAGTAGGGCCAGGCAGGAGCCCGTCTTCCAGGACATCATATGCACATGGACGCTGGCTGCCCAAGCACAATGAGTACCGTGGGGTGTTTCTCCACAAAAGGGCCTCAAGTCCCCCTGTGACCAGGGGTTGAGCTGACACACTCATTGAAAAGGACAGAATCCCTGCCAGCCAGGGCCTGGGCCCAGGCCTGCAGCTGCCTGAGTGTTTGCAGGTGTTGGGACCTGTGGAGGTGGGCAGAGGGTGGGTGACCCTCCAATTAGGGAGGAGGATCAGGGCTCTGCCCCAGCATTGCGCTGGCACTGACTGACCCTTGTCCTGTCTTGTCCTGCCAGGGCCTGGCTGAGTACTGCACGCTGATCGACAGCTCGTCCTCCTTCCGAGCCTACCGGGCCGCCCTCTCAGAGGTGGAGCCTCCGTGCATCCCTTATCTGTGAGTAGCAGCCCCTCCAGGCCCCCAGCCCTGCCTGCGTTTGCCTCTGCTGCTCTGGGAAAGATCTGTCAAGCTCCCACAGAGAAATCCTAATTTAGGGGTTTCCAACAGAAACATTTATACTTCTCTTTTACTTTAAGCTTTGACAGTAAAATGTGCTTCTTGTAATACAATTTAAACCGAAAAGAAGGGCTCAGGTGAAGCATACAAGTTCTCCTTCCCCAGCCGCACTCTCATTTCCTTCTGTTACCTGCCCGTGAGCATGTGCCACCATGCTTGTGGCAGATGTGTGGCTCCTCTCCCTACACATGGCATCACATGGTATTCCAGTGGTCCCCACACTTGGCTGAGCATTAGAACAACCTGAGGATCCACAGCCACCCAGGAACCTTGAGAGCCTTGGCGTAAAGAAGTTCAGAAAGTGCTTCCTGAGTGTGGACTATGGGATGGAGAAATATGTGTTTCATAGAAAAGGAACGTAGCTGAATAACCAAAGCTAAACAGTGTCTGCTGCAGGACTTACAAGAGCCTTTAGTAAACTCTGAGACTCTCCAAGAGACCGGAAGCTCAGCAGCATCCCAGGGCTGAGTGTTCAGTGGCACATCCCTTATGGTTAGGGCTGCCCTCAAGGCCTCAACCCTCAGAGATACAAATCCCCAGGCTTTCTGCTCCGAGTGCTAACGGTCTCTCCCACTGTGGCCCCACATCTGCTCCCTCAAGCTGAGTTCTCCCTGAGTGGAAGAACTGCCCCCATCTTTTCTCATCTAGCCTGAAGGCCTCTGAAGTCAGAAGCATCTATTAAGTTACTATACCTCGTTTGTTTGTTTGTGACCGAGTCTCATTCTGTCACCAGGCTGGAGTGCAGTGGCATGATCTCGGTTCACTGCAACCTCTGCCTCCTGAGTTCCAGCGATTCTCGCACCTCAGCCTCCTGAGTAGTAGCTGGGATTACAGGCGTGTGCTACCATGCCTGGCTAATTTATTTTTATTTTTGTATATTTTTAGTAGAGATAGGGTTTCACCATATTAGCCAGGCTGGTCTCTAACTCCTAACCTCAGGTCATCCACCTGCCTTGGCCTCCCAAAGTGCTGGGGTAACAGGCATGAACCACCGTGCCCAGTCTGTTAATCTTTGTTTAATAAAGACAGGGTCTTCTGTCACGCAGGCTGGAGTGCAGTGGTGCAATCATAGTTCACTGCAGCCTTGAACTTCTGGGCTCAAGGAATCTTCCCACATCAGCCTCCTTAGTAGTGGGGATTACAGGTGCACACCACCACGCCCAGCTAATTTTTGTACTTTTTGTAGGGATGAGGTCTTGCTATGTTGCCCAGGCTGGTTTCAAACTCTTTTTTTTTTTTTTTTTTGAGACGGAGTTTTGTTCTTTTCATCCAGGCTGAAGTGCAGTGGTGCAATCTTGGTTCACTGCAACCTCTCCCTCCCAGGTTCAAGTGATTGTCCTGCCTCCGCCTCCCTAGTAGCTGGGATTACAGGCATGCAACACCATGCGCGGCTAATATTTTTTGTATTTTTAGTAGAGATGGAGTTTCACCATGTTGGCCAGGCTGATCTTGAACTCTTGACCTCAGGTGATCCTCCAGCCTCAGCCTCCCAAAGTGCTGGGATTACAGGTGTGAGCCACTGCGCCTGGCCTAGCTGGTCTCAGGCTCTTGGGCTCAATCCTCCTGCCTCAGCCTCCTATAGTACTGGGATTACAGGCATGAGCCATTGCCCCCAGCCTACCACACCTGTTAATAAAAGGAGATCTCTGCCCCTGCCTCCTGGTTTGAGCTTTGTAATTTTTTTACTGCTCATTTGTTAATTTTGCTTTAGCAGCCCACAGCTCTGCCCGTGTGGGTTGAGCCCTGGCAGCAATGTCTCCCTCAGGCTCCTCATCAGCTGCACTGGCTTCCGAGAGGCCCAGTAGCTGCTTGTGAGGCCAGAGGCCGTGAGGCGGGAGCTCGTTCTGGGAAAGAGTTCGTTGGTTTGCTCTGGGGTGTGGAAGCAGCTAGGGCTGGAGTCATGTGTGTCAGGTGCTAGGACTTGCAGTGAGCAGCTGCCAAACCAACCCCTCTCTGTAGCAGTAACAGGCTTCCTCACCCATCCTCCCAGGGGACTGATCTTGCAGGACCTGACCTTCGTCCACCTGGGAAACCCCGACTACATCGACGGGAAAGTGAACTTCTCCAAGCGGTGGCAGCAGTTCAACATCCTTGATAGCATGCGGCGCTTCCAGCAGGCGTGAGTGCCGCCACAGGAGAGGAGAGCTGGGCAGGGCTGAGCCCTGGGTCACATGCAAGGAGGGACAGCCTGGGACGCCGGGGGAGGGGGAGCCACAGTGGGCCCAGGGCCCTCCTACCTGCTGAGTCCTGGCCCCTCCAGTTTCTGCCAGGATGACTTGAGAGCATGCCCACCAGGCTCTGTGCCAGGGCTGGCATGGGCCTGGGCCCCATGACGGCACAGCTCATCTTCCCATTTTACACACCAGAAGCTGGTGCCTGCCTTGCTGTGAGAAGGGCGTGACAAACCCTGGCCTGCCTGACTCAGGCACCAGAGCTCCCCCAGAGTAGGCCCTGGCATGCATTGTTGAGGGCAGTGGGGTCACCTGGGGCCCCTTCCCTGTGAGTAGCTCACCCTCAGGGCCCTGTTTGTGCTCCATGTGCTGGTGGTGCCATCTCTGAGCGCTGGTGTCCCCCTCTGTCACGCTGGGTAACGGCAGCCCCTACAGCATCCGTTTGCTGCGAGGCTGTGGGCATGGTCCCCGCAGCACCATCCAGGAGGGCAGCGCCATCGGGCTGTGCAGCCCACACAGCTGCTCACTGACTACTCCCTGTCCCCTGCACCAGGCACTATGACATCCGGAGGAACGACGATATCATCAACTTCTTCAATGACTTCAGTGACCACCTGGCTGAGGAGGCCCTATGGGAACTCTCTCTGAAAATTAAACCCAGGAACATAACAAGGAGAAAAACAGACCGGGAAGAAAAGACCTAGGAGCAGGCGCCGGGATCTAGGAGAACGCTCAAGGGGCGCGGGGGCGGCTCCCAGACCGGACAGGACCTTGGACCTGTTAGGCGCACGGCAGGAGTCCCGGCCTCAGAGCCACGAGGCTGGCCAGGCCTCAGCGGTGCAGTGCCAGGCCGGAGCTGGAGCCTGCTGGGCGCTTGGCGCTTCCCACCTCCCTCCTCCATGGGAGCAGGCCCATGGGCCTCAGTGCAGCCAGTAGGCAGGTCTTGTGGCCAATTCGCAAACCGGTGGTTTTCTGGTTTGGTTTTGTTTTCTGCTTTCACTTCCATCTCTTCCCCACTTGCCCTCCTACCCACTCCCCTCCAGGGAGAGAGCAGCAGAGACCTCATCAGCAGACCAAGGAAGTGGCGAGTCCTCCCCCTCTCTAAGCTTCAGGGTCCCTGAATCTTCTAAAATGGCGAATGAGCGGTAGGCTGTCCTCCAGGGGCCCTGGAATGGGGGAAGCTGCTTTGTGGGCAGAAAGCAGAGTAGACTGGGGGAGGGTCCTTTCACTTTCCATTTCTGCTTCCGATGCATGGAGGATGGTGTGAGCTTTTCAGCAGGCCCAGAAAGGTACGCAGGTGACGCCTTAGCAGCCCCGCAGCTAGTGCTCTGCACCGAGGTACTGGCGCCAGCAGGGCCTCCCTTGCCCGCCTGTGAGCAGCAGTGTCTGTCATCTTGTGGCCCCTTGCCTCCCACCCCACCACTGCGCCTTCTCACACCATATAGGGAGCTGAGGAGGCTGGAGTAAGGGAGACTTGATCATCCAAGAAATACTGTTTATTGCTGGGAGTCTTCTGAACCTCACCAAACCGGGGCCAGAGCTGAGCTCCTGGGGGAGTTAATTCAGAGGGGAGAGGCCAGCTACTCCCTCCTCCATCGCTCGCTGTGTGCCTTAAACTCCATCTCTTGTCCCTCCTCATCCCGTGGCCTTCCCTCCCTCCCTCCTTGCCCCATCCTGGGCTGGCCCTCGGGGCTCCTCCTCTGGTTCTTTCAGCCAGTGCTATTAGTGCCCCTGGGAGGGAAGGGCATCCCTGAGGCACCGGAATGGTGCAGGCACTCCTCGGGGTGCAGGGAGGCGGAGGCCTGGCCGCGGAGGAGCCTCCTAAGGTGGCAGCTGCAGCAGGCGGCCCTCCGCCCGTGCTAGACCATCTAACAGAGCAGATGCTCTTTCCATCCTCCTTGTCAAAACCATTCTCGCTGCTGAGGCTGACAATCTGGGCAAGGCTTGTGGGGCGCTTGGTAAACAGAACCTGCCCTGTGCCGCCGGCTCTGTGGCCTCCAGCCTGGGCCTACAGGCAGGGCACTGCAGGATCCCAGACGTGCTGCCCCAGCCCATGCCTCCGGGTCTGCTTTGCATGAGAGTGCGTGCTTGTCCCGGGTTTGGGACGTGGTCAAGTGAAGAGCAGGGTCTAACTGTGCGTACTTAGCCTAGTTCAAACGGAACAAAGGAAGAACGCAGAAAGCAACATCTGTTGATCATTTAGGTTTTCTTTAAAACCACCATGTCACTTTGAGTCCTTCATGGGTTTTTGAACAGCATTTATCAAGAAGAAAACATGGGCTTTTTCCCCCCTCCCGTGTTTTGTTTGTCCTGTAGATGGAGGGAGGAAAGCTGTGATGCAGCAGGCGGGACCCCCTCTGGCAGCGGTCCTGCAGGGCCAGCCGGGACCTGTCACTTTATTATTTAAGGAGTGTGTGTGTAGAGTCGCTGGCTTATTAACAGTATTGTGTGTGGGTTGGGTTTTTAGTTTGTTCCTTCTTTTAAAAGTCCCTTCATTTCAATCCTTGCCTCTCTCTCCCCTCCCTTGCCCAGCTCTGTTGAATGCTGCTGTGCGTGTGTGAGGGCCGCTCTGCACACAGGGCCCTTGGGTTGTGCGAACTGAAATTCTCCCTGTATTTGTGAGTCTCCTGCGAATCCCTCTCTGTAGCACAGGCAATGCCACTGCCAAGCTGCAGCCTCCAAAACCAGGCCTCTCATCACCCCAGTAGCAGGCGGGTCCGGGTCTGTGGTCAGGTGCTGTCCACAGCTCTTGTCTGCCTTGTTCTCGGGCTTGAGCCAGATGGAAGCGGGGTCTCTTTACCTTCCCTGAATTCAGAACAGACCCTGTGCCTGGCCCTGGTGTACCCACACAACTCCGCAGGCCCTCATTGGGAGCCCTTGGTGGTCTGAGCAGCAGGGCCCAGGCAGCACATGGGCAGTGCCCAGGGGCTCCCTGCGTGAGGACAGCGAGGTGTATCTAAGACTTATTGATGACAGGCGTCCCCCTGCGCCCCCTGCGCCTGGCCCTGGTTGTTGCTGAGCCCTGTGCTCAGTGCTGCAGCCTGGCCGTGGCTCGTCTGTTCTTTGGGGGGCCGGGTGTGTTACAGGAATCAGTCTTCACAGACAGACATGAGCCAGGCAGAGGACTCGTTCCCTGCAGAGGTCAGTCCTCACCTGCAGGTGTCGGGGGTGGGGGGCCAAGGAGGGACAGGCACACACCATATCTGACCTGAACTTGATTCTGAGGCGCATCTCCCGTTCCGGCCCCATGACCTCCACAGGGTTATATTGTAATATATGTGCCCCAGCTAAGCTGTCTGATGGGTGGCATCTTCCTGCAGACGTTTCAAACATGTAACTTTTATATGAAAAAAATAAATGGATGAAAGCTGCCCGATGCCATGTCTGCGCCGCAGCTGCGTGTGTGCAATTACAGCGACAGCCCAGGCTGCTCCGGGCCGGCCTCACTGCCCAGGCAGGGCTCCTGGGAGGCTGAGGGTCATTCAGCACCATTCCTAGGCCCACTGGCTGCTGTTGGAGTAGTTGTGGCTGAGTCAAATGGACGTCACCAGAACCTTCCCTCCTAGGCCTTGTGACCTAGAAGCATTCAGCTGGTCAAAGAATTGCTCGTGCCTGGAGGTGGGTTCATACCCAAGAGCCCCTCATCCCAATGTCCTGGTGAAAGGACATTCCTTGGGTGGGATTCGAGGGCACAGGCTCTAGAGCCACTCGTCAGGGCCCAGAAGCACTGTCTTTACGGTGAGCCTTTTGTGGTGTGTCCTCTGCCACCAAGGAGACAGTGCATAGACTCAGGCCCAGCCCCAGGGGGGAGCAGCAGAGCCTCTGTACCTACAAGGACTGAGTGAGGAGGCCCTGGGGATTCCAGTCCCTTCTCTGCCCTGAGATATGCTATGTCCCCTCCGTAAGGCACGGTGCCCAACAGCTCTGGGAGGCCATTCACCATCTCCCTGTCTTCCTCATCCTCCCAGAGTCACCCCTACACCACGGCCCACGCGTGCCCCAGGGTTTCCAACCTAGCACCTGAGACCGAGCACCCAGGCATAGCCACCCAGGAATGGTGGGGGTTAGGCCCAGCCCTCATATTCACCCTGGTCCCCAGTCTCCAGCTTTCAGCCCCACCACAGCACCTGGGGAAGCCCAGGAGCTCTGCATCTCTACCTGGTCATGCAGAGGTCAGACCCGGTGAGGAGGAGGCATCTCCCCTCATGCACCCCAAAGGGCAGCCCCTTAAGTCTGTCCCTTTAAAGGGAGGGGGCCAAGTATTCCTGGGCTGATCACAAGATCTGATAGAAGGGACCCCAGCATCAGGTAAGCATCCACCATCCCCTCAGCTTTTGGCTGAGCACCTGTGTGCCAGGCAGCACCTGAAGCTTCCATGAACCTCGAAGGTAATGGAAGCCCAGGTTCTCGCCTTTGTTCCTTGCGTCCTCGGGCAGATCTCTCAACCACTCACGCCTCAGGCTCCTCATTGTCGCTGTTATCTGATTTGACCAATGAGCACGCAGAGGCCTGAGAGCGACCAGTTCACTCCTGAGTCCTCCACCCCCATCCCCCTCCCCTGCCAGCAACGGCAGGAACCTGGTCTGGCCCTAACAGCCCCAAAGAGCAGGAGGTGACGTGCCAGGTATGACCTCGGGCCTCAGGTCATACTCCCACCAGGGCTGCGGGGCAGCAGCTGCTGCAACCCACCATGGTCACCGAGGAAACACCTTGACTTCCACCCCACCCCAGAGCATCCCCACCCAGGGCCTGAGTATGCATGCTTAGTCAGTAACCCAGGAGGCTCAGATGCCTGCTCCAACCAGGAACTGCAGTCCCACCAAAAGTGGGCCCCAAGCCACCCACCTGCTCTGACCTTGCAGTCGGCAGTCTGGGTCCCGCCTCCAGTGATGCAAGGCTGGAGAATGGGGTATGATGGCTGCTCTTTGTTACCCCAGAGGGGTGAGAGGCAGGCCCAGCATTCATTCAAACCATATTTTTCATTTATTCGCTAGGGGTGCATTATTTAGGAAGCAGTCAAGGTGGGGCTTGGGCCACTGGAGTCCCTCAGTGACCGGCAGCAGTCTGGGGGAATATGGCCTTGGCTGCAAAGGGCTGTGTCCTGACTCTGCAGCTGATGAGCAAAGGGACCGTGGGTAAGTGCTCTTCTCTGCTTCCCAGTTTCCCCAGCCGGAAGAGGGGTGATAGCCTCTACTTCCTAAGGTCTCACAAAGTGTCTGGTGAGCATTTTGGGATACCAAGCCCTTTGAGACTGCTTTACTTCATTCAGTTCTCTTAATTGAAAAATCACACAAGCCAGTGCTGTGGCTCATGCCTGTAATCTCAGCACTTTGGGAGGCCGAGGTGGGCAGATCACTTGAGGTCAGGAGTTCAAGGCCAGCCTGGCCAACATGATGAAACCCTGTCTCTACTAAAAACACAAAAATTAGCCAGGTGTGGTGGTGGGCGCTTGTAATCCCAGCTACTCAGGAGGCTGAGGCAGGAGAATTGCTTGAACTTGAGAGGCAGGGGTTGCAGTGAGCTGAGATTGCACCACTGCACTCCAGCCTGGGTGACAGAGCGAGACTCCGTCTCCAAAAAAAAAAATGGAAAGAAAAAGGGGAAACACTAAACTGGTCTTATGAACGGAATATAACCTTGACATCAAATCAAAACAAGAACGGTACAAGGTAATTACAGGTTAGTCCAATTTGTGAATACTGATACAAAACTTATAAAATCATCTTAGCAACCCCAAACCAGCAACGCATAACAGTTCTTCCTGACCAAGTTGAGCTTATCTCAAAAATGCAAGGATGGAATAATTTAATCAGTTAATGCATGTCACTGACCCCATGCTAGACGCTGCCACTCCACACGTCTGGTTTGTGTCTCCTTCCTGGGCACACAGGACTACGCTTCCCAGCCCCCTGCCTGAGATCTGAGAGGCAGACACGTGTCACTGTGTCCTGGGCGTTTAAGGACTGTTGTGCAGGTTCATACTTACTGTTTCCTACCCCCAGTACCCCTGGAGTCTGGGTGTTGAGATGGCAGAGCCTCAAGCTGGGGGAGCCTGGACAGGGACCGCCCCACCCACCTTGGCTGTCCTTGCTTGATGTGAATGAAGAAATGAAGCCATGGAGAGTGCAGGGTTTATTTTCACAGCATGGCCTCACTTCCCCCAAATGTACCACATTAACAAATTAAAGGAAGAAAGCCATAGAATCACTGCAATAGTCACAGAACAGCCTTTGTTAAAATCCATTCATTATTTTTACTATGAATAATAAAAATTTAGGGTTTCACTTTTGTCGCCTAGGCTGGAGTGCAGTGGCACAATCTTGGCTCACTGCAACCTCAATCTCCCAGGCTCAAGCGATCCACCTCAGCCTCCTGAGTAGCTGGGACTACAGACACGCATTGCCAGACTCAGCTAATTTTTGTATTTTTTGTAGAGACCGGGTTTTACCATGTTGGACAGGCTGGTCTCGAACTCTTGAGCTCAAGCAATCTACCCACCTTGCCCTCCCAAAGTGTAGAGATTACAGGTGCAAGACACCGCGGCCAGCCAAAAGAAAAACCTTTTTGTTAACTAGAAATAGAAAGGCTCTTTGATAAAGGTTACCTTCCAAAATCCTATACAGACATGCATAATTGTGAAATATTCAAAGTGCTGCTTTTAAAATCAGAAACAAGAGAAAGATCCCACTAACACCTTGTCTATTCATTGTACTGGGGATCCTTGCCAACGTTGTAAGAAAAAAGAACTGAGAGATAAACAAGAAAATCTATCAAGGTTGCTAGCTATACAACCAGATAAAGAGTTAAACATATTCCTAGTCGAGTGCAGTGGCTCATGCCTGTAATCCCAGCACTTTGGGAGGCTGAGGCAGGCGAATCACGAGGTCAGGAGTTTGAGACCAGCCTGCCCAATATGATGAAACTCCGTTTCTATTAAAAATAAAACTAGCTGGGCGTAGTGGTGTGCACCTGTAATCCCAGCTACTTGGGAGGCTGAGGCAGGAGCATTGCTTGAACCTGGGAGGCAGAGGTTGCAGTGAGCTCGATCACGCCACTGCACTCCAGCCTAGGCCACAGAGTGAGACACTGTCTCCAAAAAAAAAAAAGACATATTCCTATATACAATCAATAAGCAATCAGAAAACGTAATCCTTTTTGTTTGTTTGTTTTCTCTGTTGCCCAGGCTGGAGTACAGAGATGTGATCATAGCTAACGGCAGCCTCAAACTTTTGAGCTCAGGCAATCCTCCCACCTGAACCTCCCAAGTAACTCAGATTACAGGCATGTGCCACCACACCCAGCTGCAGGACATGTAATTCTTAAAGGACCCCGTTTATACTAGCATCACAAATCTTAAGGTCCTAGACATAACACCAGCAAAAGATGTATGAAACTTTTATAGGAAAAATGGTAAGATTGTATTAAAAAGCATTAAAAAAAAAACCTTAATAAATTGAGAGATGTGAATGTTTGTGGATAGGAAATTTAACTTTCTGGGAGTTTTCTGGTGGGTTTGTTTGTTTGTTAGTTTTTTGAGACAGGGTCTCACTCCCGTAACTTAGGTTGCAGTACATACAGTGGTGTGATCTTGGCTCACTGCAGCCTCAAATTCCTGGGCTCAGGCGATCCCCCCACCTCAGCCTCCCCAGTAGCTGGGAATACAGGTGCACAGCACCATGTCCAGCTAATTTTTTTTTTTTTTTTTTTTTGTATTTTTAGTAGAGACAGGGTTTTGCCATGTTGCCCAGGCTGGTTTCAGACTCCTGGGCTCGAGTAATCCACCTGCCTCCCAAAGTGCTGGGATTACAGGGCATGAGCCACCATGCCCAGCCAACTTCTGTAAAGATGTCACTTCTCCCCCAGATAATGTATAAATTCAAAACTATTCCAAAGGAAATCCCAGAAGGACTGTGTGGTCCTTGATGAATTTAATTCTAAAATGTTTTAAGAAAGAATTTCCACTCTGGTAATGACAGATGGGGCAGTTCCACCCACCTGTCCTGCTAGGAAAGCTTGATCAGATTTTAAAACCCTACCTGCGGCCGGGTGAGGTGGCTCTTGCCTGTAATCCCAGCACTTTGGAAGTCCAAGGCGGGTGAGGTCAGGAGTTCAAGACCAGCCTGACCAACATGGTGAAACCCAGCTAATTTTGTATTTTTTCAAAATTACAAAATTCTGAATTTTGTAATTTTGAAAAAATACAAAATTAGCCGGGCATGGTGGCACACGCCTATAACCCCAGCTCCTGGGAGGCTAAGGCAGGAGAATTACTTGAACCTGAGAGGCGGAGGTTGCAGTGAGCTGAGATCTCACCACTACACTCCAGCCTGTGCCACAGGAACGAAACTTTGTCTCAAAAAATAAAACATTATAATATAATATAACCCTGCCTGAAGTCATCAGAGAGCTAGGAGAGAAGGAGGAATTAGTGGGCCAGGATTCAGGAAGAGACACGGGGAGGGAGGCCTGACATCAGGAGCCAGGTAATGTTAAAGACATCTGACAATTCCAGATGAGGTGGCCAAGAAACTGAGCAGCACTTCAGACAAAGGGTAGTGAAGGGGAAAAGGGACAGTCCAGAACTCACCAGGCTTTGAAGGCACCCACACCTTCTCCAGTGACTTCTCTATCCCAGCCATGGATAAGTTTTTCCTCTTGAGTGCTCACCTGCAGCCCTAGAGTATTTGTTAGCATCCACAGTTTCTCTTGTCTTTGAATTATTCTTTATATTAACCTTTTCCTGTTAAAAATTACTCTCTGTCTCCTGATCAGTCCTTGACAGGAAAGCATCAAGCCTTGGATTCAAGAAGCCTATGAACCCCAAACAGGATAAGAATACACCAGCCGGGCACGGTGGCTCACGCCTGTAATCCCAGCACTTTGGGAGGCTGAGGCAGGCGGATCATGAGGTCAGGAGATGGAGACCATCCTGGCCAACATGGTGAAACCCCATCTCTACTAAAAATACAAAAAAATTAGCTGAGCATGGTGGCGCACATCTGTAGTCCCAGCTACTCGGGAGGCTGAGGCAGGAGAATTGCTTGAACCCAGGAGGTGGAGATTGCACTGAGCCGAGATCACACCACTGCACTCCAGCCTGGGCAACAGTGCAACACTCTGTCTCAAAAAAAAACAACAAAAAAAGAATACACCAAAGCATAGCATGGCTAAGCTTTTGAAAACCAAAGAGAAAAATCTTTAAGCAACCATAAGGGGGAAAAGGGCCCATTACCTTCAAAGGAGCCACAATTAGACGCCTCAACAGAAATGATTGAGGCCAGAAGATAAGGGAATGGCATCTTCTTGAATGCCAGGAGAATAGGACCACCATCCAGAATTCTGTGCTCACTGAAAATACCTTTCAAGAATGCAGGCAAAATCAAGATATTGTGAGATGAATAATAACAGAAAACTCACCAGCGCAGACCCACACTGAGCAAAGACTAAACTGCCTCAGGCAGAAGGAAAATGATCCCAAATGGAAGATCACACTTGGAGGAGAGAATGAAGGAGCAACAAAAAGAGTAAACAGGTGGGTAAATGAACAGTTGCTATGTAAAACAGCAATGAGCCTGGAATCCCAGTACTTTGGGAGGCCAAGGCGGGTGGATCACGAGCTCAAGAGATCGAGACCATCCTGGCCAACATGGTGAAACCCCATCTCTACTAAAATACAAAACTTAGCTGGGTGTGGTGGCACGTACCTGTAGTCCCAGCTACTCCAGAGGCTGAGGCTGGAGAATTGCTTGAACCCAGGAGGCGGAGGTTGCAGTGAGCCTAGATTGCGCCACTGCACTCCAGCCTGGCGCCTGGTGGCAGAGCAAGACTCTGTCCCAAAAAAAGAAACTGATGAAAATGTCTGGCCACGTTGGCTCACACCTGTAACCTCAACACTGGGAGGCCGGGCAGGTGCATCACTTGAGCCCAGGAGTTCAAGACCAGCCTGGGCAACATGGCAAAACCCCATCTCTACAAGAAATAGAAAAACTAGCCAGGTGTAGTGGTGAGTGCCTGTAGTCCCAGAGCTACTGGGGAGGCTGAGGTAGGAGGATCACCCAAACCTGGGAAGTCCAGGCTGCAGTGAGCCGTGATCGCCACCACTGCACTCCAGCCTGGAAAACAGAGTGAGACCCTGTCTCTAAATAAATAAATATTAAGTTACAAGTACAGAAAAGTTGAAAGTAAAATTTTGGAAAAAGATATACTCTGCAAATAGGACCACCAAAAAAAACCAAAGCATAGCTCTATTAATAGCAGAAAAAGCAGACTTTAAGGCAAAAGGCATTGCTAGAGTCACAAAGGGAACACTTTGTAAAGATACAAATTATGCTCAATTTAACAATTTCTAAATTCGTATACACCTAGTTAATTACATGTCCTCAAAATACGTAAAGCAAAAGATGACAGTATCACCAGGAGAAATGGATAAACCTGTGGTCCTAGTGGGAAGCGCTAACACACCTCTCTCCAAACATCTGAGGAATACACAACATCGAATCTTACACAACACTTCCAAAGACAAAAATGAGAAACGTTTTCAACTTTTGTGATCAGACCAACATAACTATGACACCGAAACCATAACAAGAACAAAAGTTACAGTCCAATTTCACTTGTGAACACAGTGCAAAAGTCCTAAACAAAATTTTAGCAAACCGAATCAAGTGATATATAGAAAGTACGATAATACATGCTCATCAAGATGAATTTATTCCAGGAATGAAAAGCTATTTTAACATTTGAAAATCAATATGTTACCATATTAATGGAATAAATTTGATAATTTCTCAGTATACATGAAAGTAAAATTCAATATCCATGCATAATTTTTTTAAACTCTTTGTAAACTAGGAATAGAAGGGTACTTCCATAATCTGAAAAAAAAATCTGTTTTTTAACAAGGTGAAATGTTGAAAGCCTTCATTTTGAGACTGGGAAGACGACAAGGTTGCCTTCTGTCAGCACTCCCATTCAGCATTACACTAGGGGTCCCAGCTAGTGCAATAAGGCAAGAAAAATACCCAAGGTGGGTAAGAATTGAAAAAGGAAGACAAGGCCAGGCACGGTGGCTCATGCCTATAATCCTAGCACTTTGGGAGGCCAAGGCAAGCAGATCACAGGGTCAGGAGTTCAAGACCAGCCTGGCCAACATGGTGAAACCTAGTCTCTACTAAACACAGACACACCCACAGACACGCACACACACAATTAGCCAGGCGTGGTGGCGCACACCTGTAATACCAGCTACTCGGGAGGCTGAAGCAGGAGAATCGCTTGAACCTGGGAGGCGGAGGTTGCAGTGAGCCTAGATGACGTCATTGCACTCCAGCCTAGGCAACAGAGCAAGACTCAATCTCAAAAAAGGAAGACAAAAAACTCATTATAAAGAGATTAACATTATGTATATAGAAAACCCAACAGATTCTACAGATAAATTATCAGAATTAAGAAGTGGCCGGGCGCAGTGGCTCATGCCTGTAATCCTAGCACTTTGGGAGGCCCAAGTGGGTGGATCACCTGAGGTCAGGAGTTCAAGACCAGCCTGGCCATCATGGTGAAACCCCATCTTTAAAAAAAAAAAAAGAATTTGGGGCTGGGTGCACTGGCTCACACCTGTAATCCCAGCACTTTGGGAGGCTGAGGCGCGCAGATCACCTGAGGTCAGGAGTTCGAGACCAGCCTGGCCAACGTAGCAAAACCCTGTCTCTACTAAAAATACAAAAATTAGCTGGGTGTGGTGGAGCACACCTGTAGTCCCAGCTCCTTGGGAGGCTGAGGCAGGAGGATCACCTGAACCCAGGAGTTGGAGGTTGCAGTGAGCCAAGATGGCACCACCCCACTCCAGCCTGGGCAACAGAGTAAGACTCCATCTCAAAAAAAAGTGATTTTGGGGCATGGTGGCTCATGCTTGTAATCCCAACTGCTTGGGAGACTGAGACAGGAGGATCACCTTAGCCCAGGAGTTTGAGGTTTGAGGCTGCAGTGAGGCACAGTCACACCACAGTACTCCAGCCTGGACAACAGAGTGACACCCTGTCTTAAAAAAAAAAAAAAAAAAAAAAAACTGGCAGCATAGGGAGACCCCCATCTCTAAAAATAAAAAATTAGCCAGGCATGGTGGCACACACCTGTGGTCCTAGCTACTCGGGAGGCTGAGGTGAGAAGACTGCTTAAGCCCAGGAAGCTAAGGATGTAGTGAGCTGTGATCACACCACTGCACTCCAGCCTTAGTAATAGAGAAAGACGATGTGTCAAATATTCTTGCGCCCCATAATGAAGTGTGATAGTGGCACAAGAATAGACAAACACGGCCGGGCATGGTGGCTCATACCTGTAATCCCAGCACTTAGGGAGGCCAAGGTGGGTGGATCACAAGGTCAAGAGATCGAGACCATCCTGGCTAACGTGGTGAAACCCTGTCTCTACTAAAAATACAAAATTAGCCAAGCATGGTGACAGGCACCTGTAATCCCAGCTACTTGGGAGGCTGAGGCAGAAGAATTGCTTGAGCCTGGGAGGCAGAGGTTGCAGTGAGCCGAGATTGTGCCATTGCACTCCAGCCTGGGCAACAAGAGCGAGACTCTGTCTCAAAAAAAAAAAAAAAAAACTGAGAACTTTTCATCAGATGACACCATTAAGAGTGAAAAGGGATAGAGGCCGAGGCGGGATAATTGCTTGAACCCAGTAGACGGAGGTTGCAGTGAGCTGAGATCGTGCCATTGCACTCCAGCCTGGGGGACAACAAGAGCGAGACTCCTTGTCAAAAAAAAAAAAAAAAGTGGAAAGGGAAGTTACGAAGTGTGAAAGGGTGTTAGCAATACTGTATCTAACATAGGACTCATCCCAATTACATACAGAACTGCTCTAAAACAGTCCGACATAAAAATGGCACAAGACTTGAACAGGCACCGCATAAAAAGAGATATCCAAATAGCCGAGAAACATGATAAAAGGCTAGGCCAGGTGCAGTGGCTCACACCTGTAATCCTAGTGCTTTGGGAGACCAAGACAGGAGGATTGATTAAGGCCAGGAGTTTAAGACCAGTCTGTCTGTCTTTAAGACCAGACAGACCCTGTCTCTATAAAAACAATTTAAAAATTAGCCAGATGTGGCAGTGCACACCTGTGGTCCCAGCTACTTGGGAGACCAAAGCAGGATTGCTTAAGCCCAAGAATTCCAGGTTACAGTGAGCTGTGAACACGCCACTGCACTCCAGCCTGGGGCAATGGAGTGAGAACCTTGTCTGTATTAAAAAGAAAACATGATAAAAGGCTAAACATTATTAGTCATCAGAGAGATGCAAATTAAAACCACACTGAAATGGCCCTACACACATCCCAGAAGGGTTAAAACCTAAAAGATGGACAAATACCAGGGGTTGATGAGGATAGGGAGCCGCCCCCAGAACGCTCATTCATTGCTGGTGGGAGTTCAAAATGATGCAGCCAATATGGAATGTTGCTTGGCGCACTGGGTTGGTTTTTAATGTTAATATACTCACAGCCTATGCTCAGAAAGACCTTTTTTCACCACTCTCTCAACCACCTGTGAATGATTCTAAGAAATATTTTAGTATCTCTTAAATCAGGATGCACGCTGATGAAGTTTTCTCTCAGTTGCACTCAACATTGCAGATGTGCATGAGCTACCTCCGCAAACAGTTTGCAGCTACATTATCTGATAAATGTCTGTCTCCCATGTTGGTCTGCTAGCTCCAGGAAAACAAACCCTGTCTCCGTCATGACTATGAATCCCAAAACTTGTAGTTCTGTGTCAAAAGCCATGCATATTTTTTGTTACGTTTTTCATTACACAAGACAGCCTGTTTAAAAATTCAGCAATGCGTTGCACAAACCCTCCCCATCACATTCTGTCCCCAAAGGCAGCCACTGTCAGTAATTTGGAATAAATCCTTCAGACCCTGTTCTTTGCATGCCTATGTCCATTAGGTATACATCTATGCATACATGACAGGAACATTATATGTATATACATAATAAATATACAAGTCAATAGTGATAAGCAGTTAAAAGTGCAAAAATTTTACATTCCTTCCTCTCACATGCATACTTATTTTTTTTAGACAGGCTCTTGCTCCATCACTTGGGCTGGAATGCAGTGGCATGATCACAGCTCACTGCACCCTCGACATCGGGCTCAAGCGACCCTCCCACCCAGTCACCCCTGTAACTGGGATTACAGGCCCATGCCACCATATCTGGCATTTTTTTTTTTTTTTTTTTTTTGTAGAGATGATCTCGCCGTATTTCCCAGGCTGGTCTCAAACTCTTGGACTCAGGCGCTCCTCCCACCTCGGTCTCCCAAAGTGCTAGGATTACAGGCAGGAGCCACCATGCCTAGCCCACACATACATTAGTAACAGATACTATCAGTCCCCTTTCCATTAAGATTATGGCAATATATATCCACCAGTAATAAATGTGAGAGTCAGCAGTCCCTCTGCAACTCCAGATGTGTTCAACTTTTCTAATTCTTTCACAATCCAGTGGGTAAAAATCATATTTCATGATTTAAATCTGCATGTCCCTGATATACAGGACTCAAATCAATCAATCATTCCCTCTGTGGTTTTCTAGATTTTAAGAGGCTTCACGTTTCCATACTGCCCCAGCACCCTGAAATTACACAAATATTTTCCTAAGCTTTCTTCTATTATGATTAGAGCTTCATTTTATACTTAGCTCTTTAATCCATCTTGAATTTATTTTTGCATATAATATTAGAATAATTATTTTTTTCCAACCAGATAGCAACTCTGCTTATTAGGAATCTTCTTTTACTGACTAAATTAAAATGCCATTTTTAGCAAGTGTTAACTTTCCACATATACTGGTAATGTTTTCTAGATTTTCAATAATTTTTCACTGATTTAACTCTGTGGCAATACCGACATTTTGATTATTGTAGCTTTCTGGTGAGTTTTAATATCTGGTGAAGAAAGTCCCCTCTCATTCAACTTAAAAAAAAAAGATTAGCAATCTTTACATATTTTTCTTTCCCATTAAAATTTAAAATCATTTTTGTCCTTTTTTTAAAGCTTGGTTTTCTTGCCAGAATTGTATTAAATCTACCTAAAATATCTATTAAAAGTAGATATTTTATATCTTCTACCCAGATATTTTGTTCAAGTTTTTTTGCGTGGGGGGGGGGTCTTTAGGTATTTTTAAAATTTTATTTATTTTGAGATGGAATCTCACTCAGCCACCCAGGTTGGAGTGCAGTGATGTGATCTCAGCTCACTGCAACCTCTGCCTCCAAGGTTCAAGCAATTCTCCTGCCTCAGCCTCCCAAGTAGCTGGGATTATAGGCAGGCACCACCATGCACAGATAATTTTTGTATTTGTAGTAGAGATGGGGTCTCACGAGGTTGGCCAGGCTAGTTTGAACTCCTGACCTCCAGTGATCCACCCATCTGTCTCCCAAATTTCTGGGATTACAGGCATGAGCCACCGCATCTGGCCTTTTGGTAACTTTAAAAAATCATTTTCTTAATTTGGTTTCCAGATATTTTTGCTAAGTTATTCCTAAATTTTACTGTTGTTATCACTGTTATAAGTTGAATTTTAAATTTTTCCAAGTTTACCTGGTTACTACAGTTGCTGTTGTGTATTTATTTTATATCCAACCACTTTACTGAGTTATCTCTCTATTCCATGTTTTTTAGTTGACTTTTGGATAGTCTAGCTAGGTAAACCATTTTGTCCCTTCTAATTTTCATACTACAAATTTCACTTTTTTATTTTTTGCATTAGTTGGAACTTCACAACAATGCCAAATAATATAGACACTAGGGGGCATCCATGTCATGATCCTGGTTTTAATTCCTTTCAGTAGTTTTGATAATTTCCCACTTACTTTCCTGTTGGTTTGAGTACCAGCTCTGGCATCACTGGGAAGCTCATTAGAAATCTAGAACCTGGGGCCCTGCTTGCTGAACTGGAATCCGCGGTCTCCAGGCTGCCCGTCACTTATTTCCTCCTGCCTGCCTCCAGCTTTCTGGAGGAGGGGCTGGGCTGAGCTGGGCCATTCTCCTGTTTCAGCCCCTGGTGCCAGGGCTGTAAGTAGCACACCATGGCTGCTCTGAAAGCAACTGATTAGCTTGAGCTGTCAATCTTGTGTGGCTCAGCTGGGGGTCCCCTTCCTCCTCTCTCTTTGCAATCGTTTTTTTATTTGTTTGTTTTTGAGACAGTCTCACTCTGTCACCCAGGCTGGAGTACAGTGCCGTGATCTCAGCCCACTGCAAGCTCCACCTACGGATGGGGAAGGGGTTGGGGAACAACCAGGCAGGAGCCACCATGCTCCACGCTCCCGAAGAGAAAGATAATACTGACAGCCCGATCACCTAAGCTGGGCTGGAGTTTGTGGGGAGGCAGAGGTTGCAATGTCCTTCCAGATGGCTCTGAAGACAGTGAAGGCTTTGGTCCCTACAAGGGCCTCCCAGGGGCACAGATGAAGGCAAGTGTCCCAAGAAGGCCTTGAGAGAAGGTGCCTCTGGTGGCCCCCTGTCCCACGGCTGGGGCCGGGCTCTGGAGATACCTCGGATTAGGACAGGGACTGAGCTCCAGTGGGCCACCTGTGGAGGCTAAGAAGGCTTAGGCCCAGCCACAAATCTGCTGAGGGTTGCCCAGCCCGCTCTCCTCCGGCCCCGGATCCCCTCTGCAGGCGAGAACTGGCCACCCGCAGGGATTCAAGTCCAGAGAAAGGGTCTGGTCCAGCCAGTTATCCCTGGGCATCCCGGCATCCGACATCCCCACGGGAGCCACAGCCTCAGGGAAGGTAGAGTGCCACCACCACGTAGATGACCCAGCTGGTAGACACGAAGACCCCAAAGAGCAGGCTGAAGAGCACCAGTGAGCGGGCCTTCCTCGAGGCTTCCTCAGCCTGGGCCAGGTCGCCCCTGCCCAGGGCTGCCCGGGTCTGCAACGAGACAGGGTGGGAGAGGGTGGTAGGACGAACAGGGAGCTCCCACTCCCTCCCAGTGTGACTGAGGCCCAGTTCCACAAACTGAAACACTGACACGCTGAGAGGTTCAGGGGCCTGCCAGGCGCACAGCTCGAAAGGGGGCAGGAGTGATGGCAGTGGCGGCCGCCAGCTCTTGGGCGCTTGTCATGCCCAGCACTGATGCATGCCCTTAGCTTCAACCTCTGCCATCCTCACAGCAGCCTTGAGGCTGACCCCACTTTGCAGATATGGAAACAAAGGCTCAGAGAGGTTAAGTGGCCTACCCAGGGTCACACCACTAGTGGTGGAGCCAGAATTCACCAGCAGGTGAGTCCCATCTCTGAGCTGTCCTGAGAGCTGCCTTCTGCTTATGGCTGGGGGCTTGAGCAGCAGAGTGAAGCCAGGCCCGAGACCAGATCCGCTCTCAGCACAGGCCTCCAGAGGCTTGCTTGCTTTTTTTTTTTTTTTTCCTTGAGTTGGAGTCTTGCTCCATCTCCCAGGCTGGAGTGCAGTGGCGCAATCTCAGCTCACTGCAACCTCTGCCTCCCAGGTTCAAGTGATTCTCAGCTGGTGGTGGGCACCCTCATCTCTCTGCTCTCCATCCATCCATCCCTCTATTCATTCATCTCTTTATTAGGCCCTGGGGATTCAAAGATGCCAGTGTGATGACACTAATAGAGACAGAAGCAGAGCCGGGCCTGGTGGCTCACACCTGTAATCTCAGCACTTCGGGAGGCCCAGGCTAGCGGATCACAAGGTCAAGAGATCAAGACCAGCCTGGCCAACATGGTGAAACCCCATCTCTACTAAAAATCCAAAAATTAGCTGGGCATGGTGGCACATGCCTGTAGTCTCAGCTGTTTGGTAGGCTGAAGCAGGAGAATTGCTTGAACCCAGGAGGCAGAGGTTGCAGTGAGCCAAGATCGTGCCACTCTGCACTCCAGCCTGGGCGACAGAGGGAGACGCATCTAAAAAAAAAAAAAAAAACCCACAAGCCCCCACTGGAATGGGCAGCACGTTGGGCCTTATCGGTCATTCACACCTTTACTGTAAATTGTTTCGGCCAAATTTCCTACAGCACATTTTGAGTAGTTGGGGGCAGAGACAGGAGGGGCAAGGAGCCCACAAATAACTGGGCTCTGACTTCCCAATTCCCACCCCTCTCCAGAGGGAGAAACACCGGAGACTGTGTGGCTAGAAGAGGGGTTCTGTGGACCCCTACTTGGGGCACCAGTGGCTTCATGCCAGTAGAGGCTGTGCCAGGGCCACCCCCATACCTACCTCATGGGCGTACACGATGGCAATGAGGCCAGTGAGCAGGCAGCAGAACAGGGTCACCAGCACTGACTCCATCATGTAGTCCTTGGGCAGGGGTCTGTGCTCCACCGTGGCAGGGCCTGGCACGCCAGCCATGGGGCCATTGTACTGTGGGGGCAGAGCCACAGTGGTGAGGGAGCCAACCCAGCCTCGGGACAGCAGAGTGAGTGAGAAGGCTGTCACTCGGTCCTCCCAGTCCCCACGTGAGGCTGCAAATCACAGCGGGGTCAGGTCAGGGTGCCCCTCTGCCCTCTCCCTCCTGCACCCCTGGCCACTCAGCCCCCCAGAGTCTTCAGTCCTGTCCTCTACAATTGGCTCCATCCAGGGTCCAGCCTCCGTGGCACCTCCATCATCCTCACGGGGCTCACAACCCCATCCTGGGAGACCTCAGATCTTCCCACAGGCAGCCCAGGGTTTTTGTTTGGTTTCATTTTTATTTTTATTTTGGAGGCAGAGTCTTGCTCTGTCACTCAGACTGGAATGCAATGGTGTGATCTCAGCTCACTGCAGCATCGATCTCCCAGACTCAAGTGATCCTCCTGTCTCAGCCTCATGAATGTCTGGGGCTACAGGAGCCCGCCACCATGCCCAGCTAATTTTCTTCTATTTTTAGGAAAGATGAGGGCTTACTATGTTGCCTAGGCTGGTCTGGAACTCCTGAGCCCAAGCTATCTGCCCACCTTGACCTCCCAAAGTGCTAGGATTACAGGTGTGAGCACACCCGGACTGTTTTTTTTTGTTTTTGTTTTTGAGAGGAGTCTCGCTCTGTCGCCCAGGCTTGAGTGCAGTGGCGAGCTCTCACTGTAACCTCCGCCTCAAGCGATTCTCTTGCCTCAGCCTCCCAAGCAGCTAGGACTACAGGCACGTGCCACCACGTCCGGCTAATTTTTGTATTTTTAGTAGACATGTTTCACCATGTTGGCCAGGCTGGACTCCATCCGCTGACCTTGTGATCCACCCACCTAGGACCCCCAAAGTGCTGGGATTACAGGTGTGAGCCACTGTGCCCGGCTGTTTTGAAGGAAAATCTAAATCACCTCCTGCTCAAAGTTCCTGGGGTCCCTCACCACGGGTCCCACCTTCCTCCCCTCCTCACCAAGCCAAACAGGCCTCACCATCCCCAGAACACCCAGTCTCCGCCCCTCCGCGCCTGTGCGGCTCCCTCTGCCCAGGGTGCCCGTCCTTCTCTTTCTCTTAGCCCTCCTATTCATCCTCCAGAAACCCGCTCAAATACGCCCACCTCCAGGGAGCCCCCGGATTCGGCCAGCCCCCGGGACAGAAGTGACCTCTTTGACTCCGCACGGGCGCCGGCGACCACGCGCAGACAGCACGGAGGGGAGCGCGCCCAGGGTGGCGGCCACTCACCACGGGGAAGGGGAAGGCGGCCCCCGCGGGCGGCGGGAAGAGCGCGGGCGGCGTGGGCGCGGCCGGGTAGAGCGGGGCGGGCGGCGGGAAGAGTGCGGACGCTGCGGGCTGCAGGAGCACGGGCACCGGCGGGAAGGGCGGGTACAGCAGCGGTGGGGCCTTGGGGTCCGGCGGCGCGTAGGGCGGGGGCTCCTCCACGAAGCCGATGTGGGGGGCACCTCCGGCCGCCGCCTTGGAACCCGGCCCAGCCTCGCCCGCCGCCTGGGTCAGGGCGTCCTCCGGGGCGGGCTCGCTGCCCCCCGCGGCCCCGTCCTCGCTGGGCGCTCCTTCCTCATCCAGGGGCCGCGGGCGGCGTGGGAGCTGCGGGAGCGCGGGCTGCGCTGGAATCCGGGGATCCTCAGGGGCTGCGGGCTGCGCGGGAATCCAGGGTTCTTCGGGGGCGGCGGGCTGCGCGGGGCCCTGGGGATTTTCGGGGGTGGCGGGGCTGCCGCCCCCTTTCGTGTCTGACCCTAGAAAAAAATGAGTCTGCCGTGAGCAAGAGGCCACCGGTCTTGGTGGGACTCCTCCCCTGCCCCAAAGAGATCGAAGGACGTCGCTCGTCCCAAAGCTCCCACGAACCAAGCGCCCATGCCTCTGCAGCTGGGCCTCATAGGATATCGACCCAAAGGGACTAGAAAACAGGCCCAGAGGGGCCACTTGCCTTGCTGGGGTCACACAGACCGAGCAGCCCAACTGGGTGGGAACCCACACTGCTGGCCCCGCCCCTCCCCGCACTGCCCCGCCCCCTTTTTTGGCAGATGGCCTCTGCTGGGAGGTAGTTTCATCCCCAACTAGGGCCCTTACGTCAAAGCTAATTGGACCAGGGAAGGAGAATCAGCCCAAGGAGAAAAGCCCCTGATTGGCTGTCCTGAGATACACCTCCAACTGGGGGGTGGCTGACCTGAGGAGATGAGCTGAACCAACTAGATTCTTGGCTTGGAGTTGTAGGAGAGGGCTGAGGTGCCCAGGAGCTGCCAAACTATAGCTAGAGTAACATGGTGGAGACAGGAGGTCACTAAGGGCCATAAGCACACTGAGGCACCGAGAGAATGGACACCAGAATATACGGGGCCCAGCAGCTTGAAGCCAGGGCTCAGAGCCCCAGAGCTGCCCAGCTGCCTTGCTCCCAATGCAGGCCCTGGCCTCCAGCATCCACAGATGAGCCCTGGTGGTGCCTGGTCAGATTCCACCAAGTCCTTAAGGTCCCTGGCACCTCCTGAGAGCATCCTGACCAGTTGAGCACCCGAGGGCCTCGGGCAAGGGTGCAAGGAAGGCCCTGGAAGAGAATCACAGGGTGGGCTCCCCTGACCTGGGTGGGCATTCAGGCCTCACCACAGTAGTGGGCAGCCCAGAGCCAGGGGTCTGGCTTTGGAAGTCCATTTCCTAAGTGTCCTTGAGGGTTACAGAAGGTAGAGGGATGACTGAAACCGATATCACAGGGACATCTCAATGGGGGTGAGAGGACCCTTGCTGAAGTCCCCTACTGGTGGAAGCAGGGATCCTTGCGGCAGGGATCCTCGCCAGAGGGATCCTAGTGGCAGGGAATGCGGAGCCCCTGGGCGCTTCCTGCCTCAACCCCCTCCCAGCAGCCAGGGGCTCACTCATGGCCCTGGCTCCCCATACACCTGCCATGCTGTTTATACTGCCACACCTTTACCTGTGATGTTCTCACTGTTCCTCCACCCCTTGGATCTGGACTTGGCCATGTGACTTGCTTTGGACAATGGGACATTGACAAGCATTTTGTAAGCAGACGCTTTAAAAACCTTTCTCTCCAGGTTAACAGGGGCTGGGGCTGGAGAGTTAGTGTTTCATGGGTGTAGAGTTTCTGTTTGGGCAGATGAAAAAACGTTCTGGAGATGGATGGTGATGATGATCGCACAACAATGTGAGTGTACTTCATGCCACTAATTTACACTTAGAAGTGATTAAAATGGTAAATTGTATGTTATGCATATTTAGCACAATTTCTAAAAGTCTGTCTCTCCAGATGATGACAACTGAGAAGTCTAGACAAAATACAAAAAGCAACCATCTAACCGGGAGCGGTGGTTCACACCTGTAATCCCAGCACGTTGGGAGGCTGAAGCAGGCGGATCACCTGAGGTCAGGAGATCAAGACCAGCCTTGCCAACATGGAGAAACCCCGTCTCTACTAAAAGTACAAAAAAAAAAATTAAGTGGGCATGGTGGCAAGTGCCTGTAATGCCAGCTACTTGGGAGGCTGAGGCAGGAGAATCACTTGAACCCTGGAGACAGAGGTTGCAGTGAGCTGAGATTGCATAACTGCACTCCAGCCTGGGAAACAAGAGCAAAACTCCATTAAAAAAAAAAGCAACTATCTGAGGTCACTGAAAAGCAAACAAAAGCAGGCAGGTTGTGGAGTGGCATCAAAACGTGGAGAAATGGGCCAGGCATGGTGGCTCACGCCTGGGAGGCCAAGGCGGCCAGGAGTTTGCGACCAGCCTGGCCAATATGGTGAAACCCCATCTCTACTAAAAATACAAAAAAAAAAATTAGCCGAGCATGGTGGTGAGTGCATGTAATCCCAGCTACCAGAGAGGCTGAGGCAGAATGGCTTGAACCCAAGAGACCAGTGAGCCCAGATCGCACCACTGCACTGCAACAGAGTGAGACTCCATCTCAGAAACCAAACCAAAACAAAAAAAAACGTAGAGAAATGGACTTCGAGGGGGTGAGTTTTCTGCTTTTCCCCTCTCATTGCCCTCGAAGCTCAGAGCACCAGCGCCAGACCACCCTGGAGCAGCAGAACAGGAGACTAAAAGTTCACTAGAAACCCTGTCGGCCGGGCGCGGTGGCTCACACCTGTAATCCCAGCACTTTGGGAGGCCGAGACAGGTAGATCACAAGGTCAGGAGTTCAAGACCAGCCTGGCCAACATGGTGAAACCCTGTCTCAAAATACAAAAATTAGCCTGGCATGGTAGTAGACACCTGTAGTCCCAGATACTCAAGAGGCTGAGACAGGAGAATTGCTTGAACTCGGGAGGTGGAGGTTGCAATGAGCTGAGATCCTGCCACTGCACTCCAGCTTGGACAACAGGGAGAGACTTCATCTCAAGAAAAAAAAAGAAGAAAGAAAAGAAACCCTGTCATTCCAACCAGATGGACCAGGAAAGGAAAGGGCTCCCCACTCTCTGCAGAGTGAGAAGAGGAGGGCAGTCCTAGAAGGGACAGAGCAAGGGAAGGGGATCCCCTGATTCTGTGTGTGACCTGGGGTGACCACCATATCATTGTCCGCCCAGGACTTTCTCGGATTTACTATTGAAAGTATCACATCCTGGGAAACTCCTTAGTCCCAAACTGGGATGGCTGGACTCCCTAGAATGAATTCACACAAGTCTTGGGCTCCCCGCTGAACTGCATGTGCAAGAGACAAACCCAGACCAGCCTACCTAACAAAAACCTGAAAACTGACCCAAGTTTGGAAATGCCACTCATAGGAGGTGAAACAGAACTTGTGGTCTGAAACTAACCAGCCTGATTGCCAGCTGAAACCAAACAAACCCACCTTCTCTGCAGAATTGTAACAAGACTAAGAATCCACACAACATACTATTCACAATGTCCAGGATCCGAGATCGTTACCATACAAATGTGGAAATGTGACCAATGCTCAAAGGAAAAGACAATCAACAGATGCCAACCCTGAGATGACCTGATATTGGAATTTTCACAAAAAGCAACCTTTATAACTATACTCCGTGAGGTCAAGTTAAACACACTTGGCCAGATGCGGTGGCCTCCTCACAGGAGGGTGCAGTGAGCTGTGATCAAACCACTGCACTCCAGCCTGGACTACAGAGTAAGACCCTGTCCTCCCCGAAAGGGAGGGGTGGCATGTGACAAACTTTCTGTGCCTCCATTTCCTCATCTGTAAAGTGAAGATAAATCACAGTCATAATCATTTTTAAAGAGGCAAACATGGCCGGGCACAGTAGCTCACAGCTGTAATCCCAGCACTTTGGGAGGCCAAGGTGGGTGGATCACTTGAGGTCAGGAGTTCCAGGCCAGCCTGGCCAACACAGTGAAACCCCGTCTCTACTAAAAATACAAAAATTAGCCGGCGTGGTGGCGGGCGCCTGTAATCCCAGCTACTTGGTAGGCTGAGGGAGGAGAATTCCTTAAACCTGGGAGAAGGAGGTTGCAATGAGCCAAGATCGCAGCACTGCACTCCAGCCTGGGCAGTAGAGCAAGACTGAGTCTCAAAAAAAAAAAAAAAAAAAGTCAGGCACGGTGGCTCATGCCTGTGATCCCAGCACTTGGGAGGCCGAGACGAGCGGATCACGGTTAGGAGATTGAGACCATCCTGGCCAACGTAGTGAAACCCCTTCTCTACTAAAAATACAAAAAAAAAAAAACAAAACAAAACAAAACTGGGCATGGTAGGGTGTGCCTGTAGTCCCAGCTACTGGGGAGGCTGAGGCAGGAGAATTGCTTGAACCCAGGGGGAGGGAGATTGCAGTGAGCCAAGATCTCGCCACTGGGCAACCATGCAAGACTCCATCTCAAAAAAAAAATAAATAAATAAAAGGCGAACATGGGGCCAGGCTCTGCCCTGAGAGCTTTGCTTCCTTAACTCGGGTCATCCTCGGTCGTGCTTTTGTTTTTATACTCCCCATTTTACAGATGAGGGAACCGAGGCTCCCAGCAGAAAACCTGGGTCTCAGTGAGTCAGCTCTCCACTCGAGACAGGTCTTTCGGGGATGCTGTCCCTGCCCCAGCTATCATAACAAAAACCGCAGTTTCCCTGGATCCCGCCAGGGCAAATACCTGGCCCGATGGCGCGGAGATAGGGCAGCAGAGTAAATAAATCTGCTGGCGACGCTGCCTGGCGGGGGCCTCGGGTGGGTTCTCAGGTTCTCAGGCTGTTGACACCTGAGCCTCCCCCAGGCATTCCAGCTGGGAAGGGGGATCTGGGCTGCCCGCCGGGGCAAGTGCTTGAGGGTCTGGGGGAAATCCTAAGGAAACTCTGAAGCGGGGCTTGGGGGAGGGGTCAGCGCCCCAACATCTCCCGGAGCTGCTTGCAGATGGGACAGGGAGCCCTCATTCCCAGGCTCCCGAGATCAGCCAGGCTGGGGAATGCGGGGGCGGGAGTGCGCAAGACTGTGCAGGGGTCCCACTGCCACTGCCCCACCGCCCCCTGCCAGGCCGAGACTCCCAGGGCAGGGAGGAGGTATCGGTTCCCTGCCCCCCGCACCTTCCAGCGCCTGGCTCCTGGGGGTGGGGGACGTCGGGTTGGTTGAAGCCTTGGCCTGGACCTCTCTCCAGCTCTGCCCCACCCCATTTCTCTCGGTCCCTGTCCCCAGCTCTTCCACTACAGGCTCTGTCTCCACCCCACCCTGGCCAGGGTCGCCCACTCCTCTGCTGCGAGGACTTCAGCCTGGCGAGGACGGTGAGTGGAACTGCCAGAGGCAGGATCCGGCAGGAGGGGGCAAAATGCTCAGAGAATGAAGGGCCGCCGCCCCCTCCCCGACTTACTCTCAGGGGCGCCCCCAGAGCTCCCAAACTTTCCACAACAGCTTCCTGGCCCTCCCCAGCCTGGCTCGGATGGGGTGTCACGGGTGGGCCGGGCATTCTCCCCCATCTTGCTGCCGGTGGCCTCCCGGGCACCACAACCCAGGGCCTGGGCCCGCCACGCCTATCCCTCCAGCACCTACCCCACAGGTATCTCCCTGTACACCCCCTCCAGCACCCGTCCCGCCAGCACCTGCCCCTCCAGCACCCGCCCCGCCGGTATCTACCCCCTACACTCCCTACACCCCTCCAGCACCGGACCGCCTGCACCTGCCCCGCCAGCATCTGCCCCTCCAGTACTCGCCTCACCTGCGCCTGCCCCGCCTGCACCTGGTCGCCCAGCAGCTGCCCCACCAGCACCTGCCCCACCAGCACCTGCGCCTCCAGCTCCTGCCTCCATGGCCCGAGCCCGCGGCAGCTGCAGAGGCTGCGCGGCTCCCTGGCCCTGCGCCTCCCGTCGGGCCGGCTCGGCTTGCGCCGCGCGCTCGGGTTTCCTGGTGCCTGCCGCGCGGCCGGTTAATAATTGACCGCCTTGTTTGCCCACGGCTGGGTCAACAGTCGCTCCCTGGCGCCCTGCGCTCCGCGAGACCTGCCTCTCCTCCTGGCAGAGGGAGACTCCGCAGGGTTGTGCAGGGCTGGAGGGGCTGGGGTAGGAGGGGGAGCCAGCCAGGCGGGACTAGAGAAGTCAGGGTGGCACACTAGAGGGCCCGGAAGGCCAGCCAGCCAGCGTCAGACAATGAGGAGTGGTGGGGACCCGGACACCTGGCAGCACAGCTGGACGGGTGTGACCTGCACAGAGGCGGAGTCACGGTGGCTGTAGCTTTCTTTTAATTTTCCAGCAAAAGAAGCCAGAAATGTAGGTTTCTGAGTGGAATCTCTTCTGTTGTCGTTGTTCTGAGATGGAGTCTTGCCCAGGCTGGAGTGCAGTGGTGAGATCTTAGCTCACTGCAACATCCACCTCCTGGGTTCAAGCAATTCCACTGCTTCAGCCTCCCAAGTAGCTGGGATTACAGGTGCCCGCCACCACACCCAGCTAATTTTTTATATTTTTGCCAGAGACAGGGTTTCACCATGTTGGCCAGGCTGGTCTTGAACTCCTGACCTCAAGTGATCCGCCGCCCTCAGCCTCCCAAAGTACTGGTATTATGGGTTTGAGCCACTGCACTCAGCCATGAAATCTCTTGAGTTTTTTTGTTGTTGTTTTGTTTGTTTTTGAGGCGGAGTTTCGCTCTTGTTGCCGACGCTGGAGTGCAATGGTGCGATCTCAGCTCACTGCAGCCTTCACCTCCGAGGTTCAAGTGATTCTCCTGCCTCAGCCTCCCAAATAGCTGGAATCACAGGCGCCCACCACCATGCCTGGCTAATTTTATATTTTTCGTAGAGACAGGATTTCGCCACTTTGGCCAGGCTGGTCTCGAACTCCTGACTTCAAGTGATCCACCTGCCTCAGCCTCCCAAAGTGCTGGTGTTACAGGCATGAGCCACCTCACCTGGCCAAAATCTCTACAGTTTTAAAAACCATTTGTGTGGGATTTCTATTCTCTCAGACTGGAGAATCTGAGGCGGGTCCCAACCCAACCACCTGGGAATGCTAGAGACACAGCACCAGCATGGCAGGCAGTCTTTTATGTTCGTAGCTGAGCTCCCAGGTAGCCAGGAGAATCTTCAGGGACCAGCAATGAAGAGGGAGGGACAGAGATGCCCAGGAAGTGTGTGCCCCCAGGGGCTTTGCTCTCAGCACCTAGGGCTTGAGTTTTCCATCCAGATATGGACAGGAGGTGAAGCCTTGGGTCTGTGAAGCAGGGAGTGAGGATGAAAGAGATGAACAGAAAACAAAATCTGCCTGTGACTCACAGAGGTGACAAGGAAGCTGGTGTGACCCAGCCTGGAATCTGATTGTGGAAATAAAATCTCCCTGGGAGTTGTAGCCTTGGGCCTGTTCCTCACATGAATATGGGGTTCAAATTCAGCCTATCTGGTAGTCTAGCTGTCCCTACACTAAAAAATTGTTCTTTAATTGGATACGTCTTTGTAGCAAAAAGAAAAAAATATTATCATTTAAAAAAAAATTGGCTCCAAGAAAGAGCTCTGGTCCAAAGCAAATGTAAAACTACTCTGGTGGGACATGACCCCCACCCAGGCTGACAAGATCCCCACGGAGGCCCAGCACGGTGGCTCATGCCTGTAATCCTAGTACTTTGGGAGGCCAAGGTGGGTGGATGGCTTGAGCCCAGGAGTTCAAGATCAGCCTGGCCAACGTGGCAAAACCCTGTGTCTACGAAAAATACAAAAATTAACCAGGTGTGGTGCGCACGCTTGTAATTCCAGCTATTTGGTTGACTGAGGCATGAGAACTCCTTGAACCCAGGAGGCAGAAGTTGCAGTGAGCTGAGACCACGCCACTGCATTCCAGCCTGGGTGACAGAGCAAGATTCTGTCTCAAAAAAAAAGGAAAAGAAAAAAGAACCCAAGAAAATTTCCCAGAACTAAAGGACACAAATCTTCAGATAGAAAGAGGTCACTGAGGGCCCAGCGTAATGGGGAAAATACCCTCCAAAGGGACATGATTGTGAAATTGCAAGATTCTAGAAGCAAAGAAAGATTCTATAAATGTCCACAGGAGACAAAGTCAGTTTTATCCACCAGATCAAGAATCAGAACGAGATGGAATTATCAATGGTAATATTGAGGCCAGGTGTGATGGCTCACCCACCAAAGTGGCAATCTCAGCACTTTGGGAGGCTGAGGCAAGAGAATTGCTTGAGCCCAGGAGTTCGAAACCAGCCTAGACCACATAGTGAGACCACGTCGCCGCAAAAAGTTAAAAAAAAAAAAATTAGCCAGATGTGATGATGTGCCTGTGGGTCCCAGCTAGGCAGGAGCCTGAGGTGGGAGGATTACTTGAACTAGGGAAGTCAAGGCCAGTAGAGGTGGAGGTTGCAGTGAGCCAAGATCATGCCACCACACTCCAGCCTGAGCAACAGAGCGAGACTCCATCTCAAAAGCAATAATAATAATAATGTCATGGTGAATACATGTCATTATACATTTTTCCAAACCCATAGAATGTATACCAAGAGTGACCTCTAATGTAGCTCTGGATGTTGGTGATAATGGTGTGTTCATATAGGTTCACTCTAGTGTGGGGTGTCAAAAATGGGGGAGACACTGCATGTGGGGTGGCAGGGAGTATGTGGAAAAATCATTGCACCTTCTGCTCAACTTTTCTGTGAGCCTAAAACTGCTCTAAAAAGATAAAGTCGGCCTGACGTGGTGGCTTGAACCTGTAATCCCTGCACTTTGGGAGGCCGAGGTGGGCAGATCATGAGGTCAGGGGATGGAGACCAGCCTGACCAACATGGTGAAACCCTGTCTCTACTAAAAATATAAAAATTAGCTGGGCGTGGTGGCACGCACCTGTAGTCCCAGCTACTCAAAAGGCTGAGGCAGGAGAATCACTTGATCCTGGGAGGCGAAGCTTGCAGTGAGCCGAGATAGCATCACTGTACTCCAGCCTGGCAGCAGAGCGAGTCTCTGTCTCAAAAAAGAAAAAACAGATAAACTCTATTACAATTCTTTTTTGAAAAGAGAAATAGTTTCTCATCCAAAATAAACAAAAACAACAGAGGAAGTTCATTCAGGCAGAAGAAATAAAAAAAAAAAAAAGCAAAAAGCCAGGCACAGTGGCTCACGCCTGTAATCCTAGCACTTTGGGAAGCCAATGTAGCCAGATCACTTGAGGTCAGGAGTTCGAAAGCAGCCTGGCCAACATGGTGAAAACCCATCTTTTCTAAAAATTAAAAAAAAAAAAAAATTAGCCAGGTGTGGTGGCTGGTGCCTGTAATCCCAGCTACTCAGGAGGCTGAGGAAGGCAAATCGTTTGAACCTGGGAGGCAGAGGTTGCAGTGAGCCGAGATCGTGCCACTGCACTCCAGCCTGGGTGGCAGAGCAGGACTCTGTGTCAAACTACAACAACAAAAACTAAAGCATGAATAGTAGGAATTTATCTATAGCATACTAAAAAATAGATTAGGCCAGGCACGGTGGCTCACGCCTGTAATCCCAACACTTTGGGAGGCTGAGGCGGGTGGATTACTTGAACTCATGAGTTCAAGACCAGCCTGGGCAACATGGCAAAACTCTGTCTCTACAAAAAACACAAAAATTAGCTGGGCTTGGTGGTGTGTGCCTGAAGTCCCAGCTACTCAGGAGGCTGAAGTGGGAGGATTCCCTGAGCATGGGAGGCAGAGTCAGACCTTGTTCCAAAAATCAATTCACTCATTAATTATGTGACGCAATAGAACAAGTAGAGGGAGGAATTGGTGATGCACTGCTCTAAAGCCCTTACCCTGTGCACCGGCAATACAACGGTATTTGAAGATAAATTGATTAATTCAATACATATGTTGTAAAACCTAGGGCAATCACTAGATTTTTATTGAAAAGATGTCAACAATAATGTAATAGAAGAGATAAATGGAACCATAAACAATTTTCAATTAACCCGTGAGGAAGTAGAAAAAGAGGAAACATCAATTCGAGCACAGATAGAACAAATAGAAAACAGCAAGACCAGGACTGCGGTAAGGCCAGTGAGGCCCTGAGATGCAAAATGTAAGGGGCACTCACTTTTAGGACCTCGCATGTGCAGAATTCAGCACGCGTGTGAATCTGAGAGTTTACAGCCAAGAATCCTGGCAGACGGCACTGGAGCCAGGTGGTGAAGGTGAGCACCACCGGGAATACAGAACTGCAGAGATGGGCTTGGTGCCCATGCTATCGAGGCCAGTCTTGACTCCTGAGTTCCAGTGATCCACCCACCTTGGCTACTCAAATTGCTGGGATTACAGACGTGAGCTACTGCATCCAGCCTCGACAAAAGATTTTTAATTTTTTATTCAGATGGAGTCTTGCTATGTCACCCAGGCTGGAGTGTAGTGGCACGATCTGGGCTCTCTGCAACCTCCACCTCCTGAGTTCAAGTGATTCTCCTGCCTCATCTTCCCATGTAGCTAGGATTCCAGGCGCCCATCACCATACCTGGCTAATTTTTGTATTTTTAGTGGAGATGGGGTTTCATCATGTTGGCCCGGATGGTCTCGATCTCTTGCCCTCGTGATCCACCCACCTCGACCTCCCAAAGTGCAGGGATTACAGGTGTGAGCTACTGCACCTGGCCTTCGGCCTTAAACATATATATGTTTATCTCACCTGGCCTTATACACACACACACACACACACACACACACACACACACACATATATGTATATACCTCTCTCTCTATATATATAGATATAGATATGTATGTATATACATAGATCTATATATGTATGCATATATAGAGATATATGTATACCTATGTATATACATACATATATCTATGTATATACCTCTCTATATATACGTATGTATATACCTCTCTCTCTCTCTCTCTCTATATATATATATATATATGTATACATATATATACACACATATATATATACACAGAGAGAGAGAGAGAGAGAGAGATCCCAAGTAGCTGGGACTACAGGTGCACACCACCATGCCCGGCTAATTTTTGTATTATTAGAAGAGACGGGGTTTCACCATGTTGGCCAGGCTGGTCTCAAACTCCTGACCCTGTGATCCACCTGCCTCGGCCTCCTAAAGTGTTGGGATTACAGGCGTGAGCCACTGCGCCTGGCTTTTTTTTTTTTTCTCTTTTTAATACAGAGTCTCTGTCACCCATGTTGGAGTGAGGCCATCATAGCTCACTGCATCCTTGAACTCCTGGGCTTAACTCCTACGAGTTAAGTCCCACCTCAGCCTCCCTAGTAAGTGGGACTATAGGTATGTGCCACCACCACACCTGGCTGCTGTTGTTGTTTTTTTAGTTTTGTTTGTTTGGTTGGTTTTTGTTTTGTAAAGACAAGGTCTCACTGGCCAGGCATGGTGGCTCACACCTGTAATTCCAGCACTTTTGGACACCGGCCGAGCTGGGCGGATCACCTGAGGTCAGGAGTTCGAGACCAGCCTGGCCAACATGGCAAAACCTCATCTCTACAAATACAAAAATTAGCTGGGCGTTGTGGCACACACCTGTAATCCCAGCTACTTGGGAGGCTGAGGCAGGAGAAACACTTGAACCCAGGAGGTGGAGTTGCAGTGAGCTGAGATCGCACCACTGCACTCCAGCCTGGGTGACAGAGTGAGACTCCATCTCGAAAAAAAAAAAAAAAGACACAGTCTCATTATGTTGCCCAGGCTAGTCTTGAACTCTTGGCCTCAAGCAAACCACCCACCTCGGCCTCCCACAGTACTGGGATTACAGGTGTGCACCACTGTACCTTGCCCAAACCATTTTTATGTCAGTTTGTTAGCTTGGAATTTCTGTCCCCTGTGGGTGGCCCAGGTGTAGCACAGGCCCCAGGTTCCACTTTCTTAGAGATGATTCTGTTTACCCAGAGCTTGAGTGCTGCAATGGTTTCTCCAGCGGTCTGCAGAAGGCCAGTTCCAGAACTCCTGCTCCGTGTGAGGCTGTGGCTTTGATTCCCACCCCTAAGACAGGTACCTGGTCCTGGACCCTGTATGAGCAGCTCAGCTTCAAACCGCTGGCTCTGGGCCCTTCTTCATGCCGAGGGCCTGGCTCCCGTGCTTCCCCGCCTTGTCTCTGAACAGGGAGATGGTGCAGTTCTGCATGGAGCGTGTATGTGTGGATATGTGCATTGGCTTCCTACATTTGCTGGCTCAGGCAACTTGACTGCAAGCCTTGGGCAAGGCATATACTCTCTGTTCTTCAATTTACCCATCAGGAAAATGAGATCACAATGGTACCCATATCACAGGGTGGTCGTGAGGCTTTAATGCTATTTAAAATACACAGCCAGCTGGGCGCAGCGGCTCACGCCTGTAATCCCAGCACTCTGGGAGGCCGAGGGGGGCAGATCACCTGAAGTCAGGAGTTCAAGAACAGCCTGACTAACATGGTGAAACCCTGTCTCTATTAAAAATACAAAAATTAGCCAGGCATGGTGGCAGCGCCTGTAATCCCAGCTATTCCGGAGACTGAGGCGGGAGAATTGTTTGAACCCAGGAGATGGAGGTTGCAGTGTGCCAAGACCGTGCCATTGCACTCCAGCCTGGGTGACAGAGCGAGACTCCATCTTAAAAAAAAAAAAAAAGATTTCCTAGTACCTGGTATGCAAAAAAAAAAAAGATACACAACCAAATTTTGTTTAGCCTCTCATTCCTGTTACCTATAACAGCCATATCAGACCAGAGGGCAGACCCCAGAACTCAAAACCATGCTTTTCCCTGGGTGAGGAGTTATGGGTGGTTCTAGTTTTGGTTGTGTGTTTGTGTGTATACGTTTTCGGCAATCAACAGGAGTTACTTTTATGATTGCAGGGAAAGTGGCAATCAATACTTAAAACAGCAGGCACCTGCTTAATCCTCTAGGTGCTGACAGCCAGCTAGTGTTCAATAAAAGCTTCAGGTTGGGCTTGGCATGAGCTGACATTTTTGCAGGGGTCAGGCTGGCTTGGGGGAGGAGGAAGGCAGCCGTGGAGAGCGGCATTCCCTGTGCCCGCGCGTGTTTGAGGGGGTAGGAGAAACAGTTTCAGGCTCACAGAAAACTTGAGCAGAAAGTGCAGAGATTTCCCATATATTCCCCACTCCCCCACACGCACAGCCTCCCCCATTTTCAACATCCCACACTGGAGTGCAGGTAAGAGAGCAAATCCACAGAGTAGACAGCAGTCACTCTTAGGAGTCTGCCTCAGCTGGATCTGGCAAACTCTGAGGGCTCCAAGCCTCCACCCAACTCGCCCCCTACCCCCACCTCCCAATTCAGCAACAGCACTTTTTTATTTTTTGAGACAGAGTCTTGCTCTGTCGCCCAGGCTAGAGTGCAGTGGCACGATTTCTGCTCACTGCAACCTCCACCCCACCAAGCTCAAGCAATCCTCCTACCTCTCAGCCTCCCCAGTAGCTGGGACCACAGGCCTGTGCCACCAACCCCAGCTAGTTTTTAACTTTTTTTTTTTTTCAAGACAGAGTCTTACTCTGTTGCCCAGGCTGGAGTGTAGTGGCGTGATCTTGGCTCACTGCAACCTCCACCACCTGGGTTCAAGTGATTCTCCTGCCTCAGACTCCTGAGTAGCTGGGATTATAGGCATGTACCATCACACTTGGCTAACTTTTTTATTTTTAGTAGAGACAGGGGTTTCACCATGTTGGCCAGGCTGGTCTCGAACTCCTGACCTCAGGTGATCTGCCTGCTTCAGCCTTCCAAAGTGCTGAAATTACAGGCATGAGCCACCATGCCTAGCCTAATTTTTAAATTTTTTGTAGAGACAGTCTTGCTATATATTGCCCAGGCTGGTCTCAAACTCCTGAGCTCAAGTGATCCTTCCACCTTGGCCTCCCAAAGTGCTGGGATCATAGGTGTGAGCCCACTGTGCCCACTTATACGCATTTCTTAAGCATGGCAGAGACTTCGCTGTGTGGGCAGCCACAGCCCTGCCCACTTGGTTTTTTGAGACTCAGGGCAGCCATCAAGCAGGCGACTACAGAATCATCTGCTGTACAGCCTCTGCGTTAGCGGCTTCCCAGTGGGGCCGGGGCCACTGAGTTCAAAGAAGTTGGCCTGGCTCAGCCAGGGACAGCTGGGAGTTTCACTGGGGGACTGATGTGGAGAAGAGTCGGTGACAAAGGGTTGGGATGGGAGGATCCCTGCGGACAGGCAGGCATCCGGGCTGGGGCTTTGTGGCCCTGAGGAGGCGAGCGCAGGCTGGGAGGCAGGAGCAGCCCTGGGAGACTCCTTGGCCCTGTTGCCTCCATCTCCACGACCCACAGTGTGTCTTGTGCAGGGCCAGGCCTCTGCACACGTCCATAAAGGTCCAACAAACCCTCGAACGCACCAGGAATTCCTTCCATCCACTCACGCTTCTTTCTTTTTTTGAGATGGAGTCTCACCCTGTCACCCAGACTGGAGTGCAGTGGCGCGATCTCAGCTCACTGCAACCTCCACCTTCCGAGTTCAAGCGATAGTCCTGCCTCAGCTTCCTGAGCAGCTAGGACTACATGCATGCACCACCATGCCTGGCTAACTTTTGGTTATTTTTAGTAGAGATGGGGTTTCACCATGTTAGCCAGGATGGTCTCGATCTCCTGACCATGTGATCCGCCCACGTCAGCCTTCCAAAGTGCTGGGATTACAGGCATGAGCCACCATGCCAGGCCTCACCCACACTTCTTTAAGGTCACTCTTCAGCCAGGTGCGGTGGCTCACGTCTGTAATCCCAGCACTTTGGAAAGCCGAGGCGGGTGGATCACCTGAGGTCAGGAGTTTGAGACCAGCCTGGCTAACATGGTGAAACCCCATCTCTACTAAAAATACAAAAAGTCAGCCGGGTGTGGTGGCAGGCACCTGTAGTACCAGCTACTTGGGGAAGTGGAGGCAGGAGAATCGCTTGAACTTGGGAGGCGGAGGTTGCAGTGAGCCGAGATCGCACCACTGTACTCCAGCCTGGGCGGCAGAGTGAGACTCTGTCTCAACAACAACAACAATGAAAAAAGTCACTCTTCTGTACAATATGGGGAGGTAGGGGCCAGCTAGAGGTTTGGGGCTGGGCCTCTGCTTGGTGGTGGTTGGGATGGTCCCACAGGGGAGCCACTGTGGCCCAGAGGCCTGAGCTGTGTGGACCAGGGCCTTGCTTCCTGGACTGTGGGCTTCCTGGGCACTCGGCCTGCTCTCAGGGACTGGCTCCTCCCTGAACTGTCCCTTTGCCTTGGGAGCAGAACCAGGCCATAGCCTGACGGGCCCTGACAGCTCATGCCTTGTGTCTAGTCCCCAGAGAGGGCACACGAGACAGAAGCCAGGAGTATCAGGGACAGCCCCTGGTCAGACTCTGCTAGTTTCCCTCCTGCCTTTCACTATGTGGCTGGGCCACAGGGGAAGAAATGGCAACACATCGTGTCTTAAGTCTCCCCTGATGCAAATTCAAAGCTGGCTTGGGGCATGGCCACCTCTTGGGCACACACCTAGACAGATCTAAGCCAGCAGCGTGGCTGTTTGCTAGACAGTGTTCTGTGCCTGGGGTTTAATTTACAGATGTAGGGCTGAGTGACGTCGAGGTGAGACCAAGGCACTCACAAGGTTGATTGCCTTTCCCGAGAGAAGGGGCACCCGTGGCGGGCAGGGCCTGTAGGGGAGCCCCAGATTTGGTCAGGAGGCAGAAGCAGGAGCAGGGGAGAGCCCAGCCCAGGGACTTTCTCCGGGTTTTCATGGGGAAGGCCTGGCAGGGCAGGGAAAGAGTTTAAAATTGGCTAGTTTGAGTAATCCTAGTGGGATCTGGGCTGCAGAGTGGTCTCTAGTGGCCTGACGCCTGGCCCTGGGTGATTTAGGGCAGGGAGAATCTTGGCTACCAGGGCGAGAATTAGATCAGGAGGTGGTGGGGCTGTAGACTTGGGTTGGCTGTTTTGTATATGAAAAGTATGCTCTGCCCTGGGCCTTTGCTATCTCTTAGAATTGGCTAACCCTGCGCCCAAATGCCAGAGCACCAAGGATACAGAAAATAAGAAAACGTAGTTAATAGAATCGCCCCGTGATGAATGGATGCCAAATAGACAAATAGAGAATCTAAGAAAACACAGACCAGACACTGCCTCTGGGGCGGGCCCTGGCCAAGCCCACTCTCTGTGTGCTATAGGGCAGGGAAGTCTCACCACGCTATTTCCCCTACACTGGAAGTGGAAAAACATGAGTGATCATGTCACTGCCCAAGGTCACCTGGCTCCTAACCTGCCACGGTTTTTCCCTCGTGTAGGGGACTGCTTTCCCTGGCAAGCCAAGCGTACCCAGTGCCCCTTCAGGGAGCTTCCAGCTGTCCGTGTCCACAGGGCTCCGGGAGCCCAGTCCCCTCCCACTGATCACCGGGAGCTGCCTATAGCCACTCCTGGGATGGATGAATACCCGCAAAGTGACAGAAACCAAGATTTCTCACGCCTGCAGGTTACTCTAGTCCCGCCGGGATTATATTTCAGCATCATCAAATATTTAGGGAGTGCTCGGCTGCTTTAGGAGCTGGACTTTTAAACAGCCTTTACGCCTTGGGGAAATCTACAATTTGAATGGATCAGAATTTGCCTGTCACGTTCTCTGTGCCAGGCACGGAGAGGGGAAGGGGCGGAACCCGGCCCACGGGCCTCTGCCTCCTTGGCGCGCACAGCTCGAGGGGCGTGAGCCTAAAGTCATCAGGTGACAGCCCCCGCCACGTTCCGGGGCGCCCCGATGGCTCCAGCAGAAGGTGGGGTGGGAGGCGACCGGACTGTGTCCAGAGGCCATGAGGAGCCTGGGGTGGAGGGAGCCGAGGTGTGGCTGCGGCTGGGGGAGGGCCCGGGACTGGGGCAGAGGCAACGCGAGGCGGAGGCACGCACTTGGGCGGCGGTGCAACCACAGCCTCCGGGTGCGGTCCGCGCACCTTCCCAGCCACCTGTGTCTATGACCTTGCAGCCGCCTCGAAGCCGGGGCGCAGCTGTCCCTGCCAGCCAGCATTCAGCTTAAAGGGCCGCAGGGGCCCCAGGTGTGCTCAATCCGAGCCCTGCACCCTCACGCATGCGCGACCCCACTGCGTGGACTACAACTCCCGACGTGCCCGGCGCGTCTCCCGGAAGTGGTCGCCCGGGTCGCCTCCGACGAAGGCGCCGGGCCTGGGGAAGGGGCGGGCGCGAGAACCTGATGTCGGGGAGCGGAGGCCGAGATGGCTTCGGCAGGAGGCGACGACTGCGAGGGCGCCGCGCCAGAGGTCGACCGTCCGCACCAGCGGCCCTTTCTGATTGGGGTGAGCGGCGGCACTGCCAGCGGGAAGGTAAGGGGCCGGGCAGGCCCGGGTCTTGCCTCTCGCCGGTACCTCGGGGCGGCCCAGTCCTGCCGGGGTCCAGAGAGGAGACTCCAGCCCTGGCCGAGGGGTCCTATCCCAGGCGGGGGCAGGGCGCGGGAGCGAAGGGGCGAAGGGGCCGCGGGCCACGGTGGGCTGGAGCGGGCTGGAGCGGGCAAGGGGTTGGAGCTCCGGCCCTCGGGGGTTCCCTATAGCCTCTCCGCCGGCCGGGCCCCTCGGAGCCCCCAGTCGGTGCTAACCCTGTCGGGCCGCCGCGGCCCTCCCGCTGAGACCATCCACACCTGTTGGTGTCCTCGCCCTCCCGGGCATCCCCGCAGGGAACAGGGGGGTCAGTGTCTCCAGAAGCCAGCCTTGTGCAGAAGCCCCCAAGAGGGGCCCCGTGCCTGTCACGGGACCAGAGGTTCCAGGAGGGAATCCCGCTTCTGTGTTCCTAGTCGACAGTGTGTGAGAAGATCATGGAGCTGCTGGGGCAGAATGAGGTGGAGCAGCGGCAGCGGAAGGTGGTTATCCTGAGCCAGGACAGGTTCTACAAGGTCCTGACGGCAGAGCAGAAGGCCAAGGCTTTGAAGGGACAGTACAATTTCGACCACCCAGGTACATGGAGAGCCCAGTGGTGAGGGGAGGGCAGACCCCGGGCTGGGCGTCCGCTGACCAGCTGCACTTGGGCCCAGGGTTGGATGGATACAGACCGGCTTGAGCTGTTCCCCATGCGGACTGCAGTGGAGTTGGCTGCGCGGTGAAGTCAGGGGAACTTTGCTGAGTTCTCTGGACCCTGGGTACCCCCATGGGAGTGTGGTTGGAGCCAGTCAGGAAGCCCGTTGCACGGTGTGGAGCCCTGCCCTGCCCTGCCCTGCCAAAACCATGATCCTGGAGAAATCCTCCCATCTTCCCTTCCTAGGTTGTGGCCTTTAGGGCCCTCCGCGTAAGCTCTGCCCACTGTGGCCATTCATTTCCCTCCCCCGCCTTGAGGCAACGTCCTCAGAGAGGCCATTGTGGGAGGCATTGGGTAAACTGGCGCTGGTGGCCTGAAGCTCTGGGCCAGGTAAACGGGCAGATGTGGCAGGGAGACACCTGCCACTACTGGAAGATTCCACCCTGGCTAGCTGGCATGATCAACCTTTCCCAAGGACTTGTGGGAAGAAGGCCTGCAAAGCCGCAGTCTAACCAGTTAGTTCCAGAAAGAGAGAGAAGCAGAGGCCCAGCCTACTCACCCCACACAAGAGCTGATCAGAAAACCCCTGTGTTCTGACATCCCAGTGGCACAGAGCGTGGGCCAGAGAACAGCAAGGTTAGGGTCATCCTGTAGTCTGCGGGGCTGCAGAGGGCGCTGTTGCCACCAAACACAGACTGTGGGCAGGCCTTAGTCTACTGGTGCTAGGGTCCTCGGTGTCCCCAGCACCCAGCTGTGCTGACCCCAGAGCAGAGAGGGTTCCCTGCCGTCCACTGCACGAGGGCAGCCGGCTTGTCTCGCCTCTATCTCCATCCCTGCAGATGCCTTTGATAATGATTTGATGCACAGGACTCTAAAGAACATCGTGGAGGGCAAAACTGTGGAGGTGCCCACCTATGATTTTGTGACACATTCAAGGTGAGCAGGTGGTTCTTGGGAGGGCCGAGGAGAGGGGCCAGCTAGGACGTCTCCTCTGGGCCAGCTGGTGTCTGTGGGTCCCGCACCCCCTCCCTCGGAGTCAGTGTCCCAGGAACGGAAGCTGTGTGCGTGGCCCCGGAGACCCTATGTCTGCAGCAGGGCCTTTTCTCGTCCCCCTCTCAGGTTACCAGAGACCACGGTGGTGTACCCTGCGGACGTGGTGCTGTTTGAGGGTATCTTGGTGTTCTACAGCCAGGAGATCCGGGACATGTTCCACCTGCGCCTCTTTGTGGACACCGACTCCGACGTCAGGCTGTCTCGAAGAGGTAAGGTGGCCGAGGGCCTCCCTGCCTGCCTGGCCGAGGCTGGCGGCGGCCCTGAGGTCTGATGCGCGCCTGGCTCTTGCCGCTGCAGTTCTCCGGGACGTGCGCCGAGGGAGGGACCTGGAGCAGATTCTGACGCAGTATACCACGTTTGTGAAGCCGGCCTTCGAGGAGTTCTGCCTGCCGGTACCTGCACTCGCTGCTAAGAGCCCGCTTTCCCCTTTCACAAGGACACGTAGGACCCAGCACTGTGAGAGGGCTGAGTGCTGGGTGACAGTGATCTTCTTGAAAAAAAGGAGAAGAGTTTAGCTCAGTACAGCCACATACCCTGGGAGGAGTTCTTAGCTCTAAAAACATTTCTCTGCCTGCTCCTCCCTCTGCCTAGAAAAGCCCCGTATCTCCCCCACATCCACACTGGCCGCTTCCTCCCTGCCCCAGGCCCTTGCCCAGCGTCCCCCTTCAACACTGAAAACCCTCTGCACCCAGCGCCAGCCTCTCTGCCTGCTTCCTCTGTCTGGGGCACTTGTCATCGGACACGTCCTGGGTACTTTCCTTATCCCCTGCGGAGCGGGAACCCCAGGAGCACCTGAGTCTGCTCACTGCCGAGACCGGGATCTGGCCCTTGGAGGGTGCGTGGTAGCTGCCTCTCCAGGGCCCGTGTCCCCAGGCTGCTTCCGGCCAGTGCCCTGGGATCTCAGAGCGAGCCCTGCGCCCAGATCCCAGCTGGCTGGCAGAGAAAAGGGACTCCCCGCTGTGCCCCCACCTGTCCTTCCTCCGTTTCTCCATCTTGTGTTTCTGACTTGTCGGGGCTTGTGGCTTTGCTCAGATTGGGGTGTTTTAAAGACAGCATTGGTGGGTTAAGGTAAAAATACAGCACAAAGGAACTGAAACCAAGATTCCTGCCTTTGATACATAGGACAAGTAAGTTCTATCTGCTGTTTTATTTTTTGTTTGAGATAGAGTCTCTTTCTGTTGCCCAGGCTGGAGTGTAGTGGCGTGATCTCAGCTCATGGCAACCTCCACTTCCTGGGTTCAAGTGATTCTCCTGCGTCAGCCTCCCGAGTAGCTGGGACTACAAGTGTGTACCACCACCCCCAGCTAATTTTTGTATTTTTAGTAGAGATATAGTTTCACCATGTTGTCCAGCCTGGTCTCGAGCTCCTGGCCTCTAGTGACTCACCTGTCCAGCCTCCCAAAATCCTGGGATTGAGCTACCATGCCTGGGCTTTTTTTTTCAAATGAGGCAGTCTCACTCTGTTGCCCAGGCTAGAGTACAGTGGTGCAGTCACAGCTCACTGCAGCCTTGACCTAAGCTCAAGCGATCTTCCACCACAGCAACCCGAGTAGCTGGGACCACAGGCATGCACCACCATGCTCGGTTAATTATTACATTTTTTGTAGAGATGGAGTCTCCCTATGTTGCCCAGGCTGGTCTCGATCTCCTGGGATCTAGTGGTCCTCCCACCTTAGCTTTCCAAACTGCTGAGATTACAGGTGTGAGCCACTATGCCTGGCTGATCTGCTGCTATTTTTTAAAAAATTTTATTTTATTTTTTGCATTCATGTCTCTGAAATTTCTACAGTATAATTTTTAAAGTAAAGTAACTTGTTATAGTCTGTCTCATTCACAGAAAGACGTTTGGCAAAACCTAGGTGATTTGCAGTAAAACTCTGGATATCAAATCTGACCCAGCGACCTGAATAGAGGAAGTGCTGTCACCTGCCATATCCTGGGCCCAAGCCCCAGACGTTTTTTTGTTTTTTGAGACAGGGTCACTCTGCCACCCAGGCCCAAGTGCAATGGTGAGATCCTGGCTCACTGTAGCCTCCACCTCCCACACTCAAGTGATCCTCCCACCTCAGGCTCCTGAGTAGTCGGAGACTACAGGTGTGCATCACCACATCCGGCTAATTTTTCCTTTTTTTTTTTTCAGAGATGGGGTTTCACCATGTTGGCCAGGCTGGTCTCAAACTTCTGGCCTCAAGCAATCCACCTACCTTGGCCTCCCAAACTGGTGGGATTGCCAGCACGAGGCACCACGCCTGGCCCCCAGCCCCACCCAGAGCCGTTCTTGAGCCTCCTTTTCCTTCCCCTTCGTGTTGAGTCGCTTGTGCTGTCCTCTCCCCGGACCTCGTAGGTATTTTCCGGCTGTATTCAGGCTCATCCCTGCTGGCAGTTAAGACTGTCAGCTCTCCCGGACTTCTCCCGCCCGTCAGACGATCGGACCAAAATGGAAACCAGCCCTCACCCATGTGCTCATGCTTTCGTGAGATGAGGCTCCACCAGCTGCAGACACAGCTGTCCCCAGGACCCGTCCCCATCTGCCTCTTGCAGCTCATCTCTTCTGCCACCTCCTTGGCCCAAATCCACACGCCAGCAGCACCAACTGTTCCCAGTTCCATCCCTAGGCCCAGGCCCTGCCCTCCCTCTTCCCTCAGCTTCGCCGGATTCAGGCATGTTCTCTGGGCAGGTTCCCTCTCCCTGGAGCGCCGTACCATCTGGCTGCAGTCCCTCCCCAGCAGCCCTGCGTTTCCTGGGGTATCTCCATCCCTGTCCTTTGCAGCAGAGCGTCTGACAGGGAGTGAGAATCAGTCAGCACTGAACACACGAGCGGATGATGAGGGAGTAAGGCACCCTTGCTGTCTCTGCCTGTAGTGGTTATGCATGGTGGTGGCTGTCCCGTGGCTATGCCAGGGTATTCACAGAAGCTTCATAATTCCAGAGGAACAATGTCACACTTGTAGAAATGCCACACTTAGCTTGGCCTGGTGAATTAAGTCGTTAGCGTAGACAGCTGTCCCCTTTAATGGAGCAGGAACACTGGAAGGGGCAGTTCTTTTGGCTGCTTCAGCTGCACTTTCTGCCTTCTTGGATCATGGCATTTCACACCTGGCTGCTGACTGAGTCCTTGTCCCCCATCTGCCGATAACACCAGCAACTCGGCACCTCAGGGCCACCCCTCCTGCCGTTGCATCAGTTTCTGAGCATCTTAAAACCACCTTTGAAGAAGTCCTCATGAGAACCCTCCCCTTGTGCCTTACAGACAAAGAAGTATGCCGACGTGATCATCCCGCGAGGTGTGGACAATATGGGTAAGAAGCTGGCCTGCTGGGCTTTCCCCCACCCCTCCCAGAGCCTGAGACAGGGAGAGTTCCACCAGCGGCTAGTTACTGAGCACTCCCCTGCGTATGAGGCCTGCAGTGTTGATCTGCGGCACAGGGTTAAAATATGCTTGAAAATTTATGTAGCTGGGTGCAGTGGCTCACGCCTGTAATCCCAGCACCTTGGGAGGCTGAGGCAGAGGGATCACTTGAGCCCAGAAGTTCAAGATCAGCCTGGGCAACATAGCCAGACCCCATCTCGACAGAAAATGAGAAAATTAGTTGGGCGTGGTGGCATGTGCCTCTGGTCCCAGCTACTTGGGAGGCTGAGGTGGGAGGATTGCTTGAGCCTGGGAGGTCAAAGCTGCAGTGAGCTGTGATTGGTACACTGCATTCTGGCCTAGGCACTAAAGTAGGGCCCTGTTTCTTAAAACATACATATACATATATATATATTCAAAACTGTTAGCAGAAACGATTTTAAGCAGACTCTTAAATCCCTGGAAGACCAAGCTAAGAGTCTTATTTTGCTGTGCCCTGATGTGTGTTTCTGTCTGCTGAGATTTGACCCAACCAGTGCCCCAGCATGCAGACCTGTGCCTCAGGGCAGAGGTTGGGCTCTCACCCCTGGCCTATGCTGCGGGAGGGGCGGTCTCCAGGGAGGATGGATGCGGCTGACCCACTGCTTGTGTGTCTCTTGGCGCAGTTGCCATCAACCTGATCGTACAGCACATCCAGGACATTTTGAATGGTGATATCTGCAAATGGCACCGAGGAGGGTCCAATGGGCGGAGCTACAAGAGGACCTTTTCTGAGCCAGGGGACCACCCTGGGATGCTGACCTCTGGGAAACGGTCGCACTTGGAGTCCAGCAGCAGACCCCACTGAGGGGCTGCCGCGCTGCGCTGAGCCTTGGGGACAGGTCTCCCGCCCCGCATGTGTGTTCAGGGACTGAGCCAGGGGATGCCCACCCACACACACTGCTTCCACCCCAGGGTGGCGTTAGGAGCGAGGCCTTGTCCCTTAGGAATGGAAACTTGGGTCCTGTGTCCCTCAGCCTCAACTTGCTGGGACACCGACGAGCTCCTGCGGTTCTCAGCCGCTTCCTCAGGCTCGCTGTGGTTTAAAGCTCTCTCTAGGCCACCGAGAAATTACAGAGAATGTGCAGGAAGCTTGGGAGGCTTCTGGAGGAATGTGAAGCACATATTATTGGGGAGATTGAGGGAACAGCTTGGCTACTATGGCTGGCCTGGTGTTTTTTTGACAGTGAACCCACACAAGATTTTTTTCCAGTCTGATCTGGTTCTTACACACTCACACAGCTCAAAAGTTTTGTGAGCATATACGTTCCGTTTTTGTTACACATCCTCATGGTTTGTTCTGTTTTTGTGACAGGCTGGTGGTGGCCTACAAACTGAATTTCATGACCCACCAGTGGTTCGCAGTCCAGCGTGGCCTACAGTGATGTGCGGAGCCTCGGAGGGATGTTTTCCCCCTTGCCTGTGCCTTAAAGGCAGAGAAGCGAGGCGGGTGCCCCGGGAGCACCCAGCAGCACACACAGGCTCTCGTGTGGGGCCAGGCTGGGAGCCCGTGCAGCAGGGTAGATGATGGCAGCAGAGGCCAGGTCTGTCCCTGCTGGCAGGACAGTGTCCATGCGTAGTCCTGCCCGGGGTTGGGCCCTCACTGATCCTCACAGGAGCCCCCAAGCCCAAGGTGCTGTCTAGACAGGCCGTCCCACCCTGGGGTGGCTGGTGGCCAGGTCCAGGGAGTGGTGCCTCTGGCTGCAGCATACACTGGATCGCCCAGGTCCCAGCAGATATGACTGCTGGAAGCCAGCGAGCCTCCTTTGCGCCATGTGGAGCTTGCGGCCTCATGTGAGCACCCGTGTCTGTGTTTTACCTGGTTGGTTCTCCCTCGTGCGGTGGCTGCCGCGGTCTCTGTAAAGAAAAGTATCCCTTACCACTACCACAGGCAGTCCCAGCCCCCTTCCGTCCAGGCTCAGCCACAGTAGTGACGCAGATGTGCCATGGTGAACTGAGCCGAGCCCTGTAGCTGTAACAGTGTTGAGTGTAGGCCCCTTTGGAGGAGGAATCAATAAACACCACCAACTACAAATGCCAGTTCGTCCCTTTTTTAATTACATTAAAGAAAGTAGGGAAGCCTTGACCATGGGGGAGGAAGATGCTACTCAGCCACGTGTCACTGGCATCTCCTCAGGTGGGAGGGTTTCCACACGGCACAGTGTGGAGGGCTGGCCTCGATGCTGTCAGAAAACGACATGCAAGCCCAGCCTGGCTCCCACGCAGGCAGCTCTTCTGACAAGGAGCCGTCCAGGGATGCCTGCCGGGCTCACTGAGGGCCGGGCTGGGACTTGCTCCCATTGGCGGGCGTTCGGGGCATTCATGAAGGAGATGATCAAACTCCACCCTGCAGTGGTTAGCAAGGACCGGGCATTGTTGGTCTGGTGAGGCTGTCACTTGCCCCACTGCTGGCCCTGGGTTCTCAGCCGTTTTCCTCGATGATGCCTATGCTGGCCGCTGAAATACTCCCCGTGTCTTAGTTCAGGGCCTCTCAGGAGTGAGGACATGGAGGGAACATGTTCTTCATTGTCGAGAAAAAATTAACTGCACAAAAGGAGGTGCTCATTTAAGAGGGCTTTTCAGGAATGAGACCACCACGCGTTCCAGTGGAGTCCCTACTGAGCCCGGCCCACATCCTCCAAGCATGGGGGCACTCTGCTCATTAAGTACACTGACCAAAACCCTGCGACCTCGTCCCGGCCCCAGCAAGGGCGTTCTCTGCCACACTCTTGTTCTAGTGTTTTCGGATCAAGATGTCCCAGCTGTCTTTCCAGCGAAGGGCCTTGAGTTCTTCTGGCGAGAGCGACTTGTCCCCATAGGTGAGTGGGCGCAGTGTGTTGGACACGTGGCATGCAGAGGAGTACCAGGCCACCACCAGGGCGCTGAAGACACTCCTTTGGAGCTGGGACCTGCAAAGGTCAGAGCAGTGTGGGGGAGGATGGCAGCCACTGCGGCTTCCCTGCCCAGCCCCCTCTTGGCATCTGCTGTCCACACGGTCGCCTCCCGAGGCCTGGGGTTCTGCGTTCAGCTTTCTGTTTCTTGTCTCCCACCACCCGTGACCATCTCCTGCCTGGATGCACTAAGAGGGACCCTCCTGACTACTCCTCAGACTTCCTCAGTGGCTAGGCCACCTCCACGCAGATGCCAGAGGACTGGTCCCGAGGCTGGGAGGCCCTCATCCCCCTCCAGCCTCTAAACAAACACACTCCGGTTTAGCTTTCTTGGGTTCTCTCTACCACACCACGCAAACCACCTGTAAGCAGCTGCCCCTCCTGACCCCCGAGGCTCCCGGGCCTTGCTCCCTGCTCCCGCATCCTCCAAGCCACCCACACCTCTTCATCCTTCCCCAGCCTCCCCACCCACACCGCTTTCATCTCTGTCAGTCGCGACTTCTCCCTCTGGGTTCCTATGGGGCCTCATCTGGACCTCTTCTGAATGTCCTGCATTCCCCAGAGGGGCCAGGAGGATGTGAGTTAGGGTGAAATGAGTGAGGCTCGCTGCACCCCATGTGTCTGCTGCTCTGGGGCATTCCAGCAGAGGGCTGCTGCCCGTCCCAGCCACTGGTGACACAGCCCGCACACCTGCACAGATGGTCGCTGATGTGCTGCAGGACCACAGGGAGCAGAAGGATCTGGAAGGTGAGCGCCGGCAGGTAGTGGTAGAGGAAGAGTGTCTTCTCCATCAGGAAGAACGGGAGGTAGTTCACGGCCCAGCCACCAGCACACAGCGCCCCCGCCAGCACCCAGCGCAGCCAGGCATCTGCGGGAGAGGGTCTGAGCTACAGCGGCTCTGCTGCTCCCACAGGCCTTTATAGAGACAGGGGTCTTACTATGTTGCCCAGACTGGTTTTGAACTCCTGGCCTCCCAAAGAGCTGGGATTACAAGTGTGAGCCACTGCGCCCGGCCTGGCTGCCCATTTTATCCAGCCATTTTCAGCACATACGGGCAGCATGAGACCAAGGAGGCAATTCCTGCCTGCCACGCTGCACTTCACTGGAGACGCCACTAATGCCATGTGGGAACGTGACCACAGCATTTTGTCTCTTGGGAGACAAACATAATTTAAGTTCCCTTAATACAGCAACAAAGAGGCTGTCTTAAGGGTTGGTTTCTATAAACTTGGTTTGTCACCTAAAGCAGTGAACTCTCGGCAGCAGGAAAAGGAAGAGACATACAAATCAGCTGTGGGCTGGGCGCGGTGGTACACACCTGTCATCCCAGCACTGTGGGAGGCCGAGGTGGGAGAATCCCTTGAGCCCAGGAGTTTAAGACCAGCCTGGGCACCATAGCAAGACACCACCTCTGTATTAAGAAGAAAAAAGCGACGTGGGAGGTGTACTAACCCTGGGGGAGGTCATGGACGTTTCTTCGCCGTCGGAGCAGGTACCACAAGAACAGCAGCGTGTAGATGGCCAGGGCGAGGCTGCCCGAAACCCATATCACTATGTTTCCAAGTAGGTGGATCTGAGCCTAAAGGCACATGGGAGACGCCGTTAGCCACCTACCCTCTGCTCAGGGAGGGAAGAGGACACATGAATTGACATGCACGTGCTACTTCAGCAGAGTTAAAAATACACCCTGGCACAGCCCCCATCTACGAGGCCTCACTACTGCTGTGGACAGGTCTGCTACTCAGACCTTTCATTAAGAGCACTGATGCAGGCCGGGCGTGGTGGCTCACGCCTGTAATCCCAGCACTTTGGGAGGCTGAGGTGGGCAGATAACCTGAAGTTAGGAGTTTGAGACCAGCCTGGCCAACACGGTAAAACCCCGTCTCTACTAAAAATATAAAAAAATTAGCTGGGCGCTGTGGTGGGCACCTGTAATCCCAGCTACTTGGGAGGCTGAGGCAGGAGAACTGTTTGAACCTGGGAGGCAGAGGTTGCAGTGAGCTGAGATTGGACCACTGCACTCCAACCTGGGCGATGAAGCCAGCCTCTGTCAAAAAAAAAAAAAAAAACAAAAGACAAAACAATAACAAAAAAAAAACCTGACGCTTTCAATTTTGTAATTAGAAACTGAAAACTGGGAGCAGATGACTCCACTTTGTTACGGCCGCTGTCCACGGAGGAGAACGCAAAGTGTGCTCAGGGCCGGTGGCAGGGCGGGGGTGGACCTCTGGGCCTGCGCCTCTGCCTTCGGTGCGTGTGCTGAGCCGACCTACCTGCCTCTGAGGGAGAAGGAAAAAGGCGGGCATTTCCAGCATCTGCCCCTTCAGTGAATATTTATGGGGCACTGATGACGGGCCCAGCCTGCCGAGGCTTTCACCCTGCCAGGTGGAGAGAGATGGTCCATACATCACCAGCCAGCTACACCAGCAAGTGCCATGCGGAAGATCGAATGTGAGTATCTTCAATGCACTTTCGCCAGGAAAAGGGGAACGATGTGTCCCCACAAAAGCAATCAAGCCGGGTCTCCTTCAGCAACAAGCACGCATGCCACGCCCCTACTCCTGGCCCCACGTTGCCAGAGCGTTTAGAGCAAAGCAAGTCACGAGCCTTTGTCAGGAAAAGCTCTGGAGAAACCCAGCACTTTCTAGGGCAACATGGCTGCTCTAATGCCAGAAGAATTCTCAAGAAACAGGATATGTCTATGACCGTCAGCTGTCAGCATCGCTCGCTTACGCTGGTCCTGGGGTGCAGCCAGTAGGCGATATTGGTGTCCAGGGTGACCCACTCCAGCGGGCTGGAGCTGTACTTGTGTTCTGAGTCATCGCTTCTCAGCACCAGCATCCTCCACTGGAACAAAGCAGAGGCCTCTTGAGATTGAGAGGACAGGGGACGCCTCCCGCTGCACGTGGATTTGGCCAAGGAGCACACTGCTGCCCCTCGCACGAGGACTGTCCCACCTCAAGTTCATTCAGATCATGCATCAGAGGCAGCATGATCAGAACCTGGATCCTAGCCCCAGCTGTGGCCTTGGGAGGGTCGCCCCACCCCATGTGCTCCAGTCACCTCCTCTGTAGACTAAGTGATTGGGCTGAATGTTCTCTAAGGTCACGTTCAGATTTGTGACCCTCAGTTTCTGATTCTGATTTCTCTTGGGCTCTGTTGAGTGTGGCCCATGTCACTGCCCGGGGGCCTTAAGACACCTGGCGATGTTGCAGAACCTCCTGGGCCCCTATTCCTGACCACAGGGCCAGAAGGTGTGGGCCAGGGGTGTCACACAGTCCCTTACACTGGAGAGAGGAGACACTCATCCTGTGCTGAGCCTGTGGCCCAGTGTCAAGGCCTCACTCTGGTTTGAGGCCTCTGCAGCCCCCAAGGCCTCCCTGGTGAGGAATCAGTGTTCAGCAAGCAAGGCTGGCTTCCCCTGGCCACTCAATCATCACCTGCAGCTCTGAGAATCTGGCCATGAAGCTCAGGTTCCTGCTGGCGTCCACCTGCACAGGTGAGTTCAGCTCCCATTCCCGCTCCCTCTGCTCCTGGCCTGGCAGAACACACATGGGCACAACAGACAGGAGCAGCACAAGGTCAGGAGCTTAGCACAGAAGCTGTCCGCGCAGCCAAAAGCTGGCTTCCTGCCTTTCCAGCAACCCACAAAGAGCCCTCCTCAAACGGTATCGTTCCACGTAGTCTTCCCCAACACCCAGGACCACCCGGTCAAATGAGGCTGCCTCCACCCTGAGAAGGCCCCACTTGCATGGGGATAAACTGGTTGTCTACATAAACACCTCGGAAGAAGCGTCTTAAGATGCTACAGCCACAGCTGAGTGCGGGCTGCAAGGAGGGAGATGACCTGCCACTGAGCATGGAGAAAATATTGAGTGTGCTCCCAGAGCGGCGGAGCCGTGCTGCAGACTCACTCGTGCCGTAGCGGTGCTCCTCTACGTTCCACGCTGTGCTCTCGTGGTAGCCCCGGGACAGTTTCTCCCCGACGATCTCCAGCTGCCGAAACCCCCAGTCAGGGAGGTGAGCCCCGCTCAGCTGGTGACATCGCAGGAGAGAAAAAGGCACGATGGGAAGGCTGCGGCTCCCACGTCCACTCGGGTTGTAAGGGGAACCCCTACCTAGGGCACCCTGTCAGCAGATGGCCCTGTGGGAGCTCACATTAGGATTCCATCCCAATAAGGTACAAAAGCCCCCCTCCCTCAATGTAAAGTAAAGGTATGATGACTTGAACCACGCGTTCTGCCTGCAGAGAGGCGGTACAGCCTGAGGGACTCAGGGAACAGACTGGAACAACTCAGGACAGGCCAAGCCACAGAAAGCGTCCCTACCTTTAAGACAGCGGAAGTGTTCACGTGCACAAAGCGGACCTCTGAGAGGATGGTCTTCCAGACCTCTGTGTCGGATCTTCTGTTCACAATTTCCTGCAAGAGGAGACCTCAAGGATTATTTCATTCCTTTTCAAATTCCCTTCAATGTAAAAATAAAGACCTGTCACCAAACAATGATACTGACTCGAGCCTGGGATAAAGGGACAAGCCCCCAAGTGACAGGAGCTACAAGAGGCTTGTGCTGGGCTTCCTTCCCAATGCCCACGGCACCTGGGCTGGATCAGAACCTGGATCCTAGCCCCGGCTGTGGCCTTGGGAGGGTCGCCCCACCCCGTGTGCTCCAGTCACCTCCTCTGTAGACTAAGTGATTGGGCTGAATGCTCTCTAAGGTCATGTTCAGATTTGTGACCCTGAGTTTCTGATTCTGACTTCTCTTGGGCTCTGTTGAGTGTGGCCCATGTCACTGCCCGGGGGCCTTAAGACACCTGGCGATGTTGCAGAACCCCCTGGGCCCCTATTCCGAGGGTCTGTGGGGAAGCGCACCCTCCTCCTCACCGAGGCTGCACAATATGCCTCCTCAGAAAATACAAAGCCTAATGTTCTTCATGCCTCTCTGCAAAGCCTATTCACTGAGAGGGCTCAGAGCAATGGCCAAAAAGCGAGCATGTCTTATGTGGCAGGACTCAAGGACGGCTCAAATGAAGGTCAGACACTGTCCCTGCAAGATACAGCTTAGAGATGTGCTCGTATCGAGTAATAAAAGAGATAACTAATGTCTGAAAGGCACTTTGCCTAATACACCTAATACACCGGAGCCTCACAATGACCCCATGATGTCACATGGCTGTCATTTCCCCATTTTATCTTCAACAACCAGAGAACCCGAGAAGCTAGGCAGGGGTAGGCATGAGGAGGCCTGGCCGGGGTCCATGTTGTGGGCCAGGCGCACACACCCCATGCATGCTCCTCCTTCCTTGTTCCATGAACTTCAGTCACAAAAAAATGTGGGCTCCTGGTGCCGAAGGGGCCATCAGAAAGGACAGAGAAGGGTGTCTGTGAGAAGGGGTGGGTGCATAGCACTCATGTCAGGGAAGGATTACGGAGGAGGGGAGGGAGATGTGGAACACAAACACAGGTATGCGGAGCGCAGAGAAGGCAAGCAGGGCAGGGGGGCGCACTCTGCGTGAAAATGGAACAGCCAACCAGGAGTGGCAGCTCACACTTGTTATCCCAGCGACTCTGGGAGGCTGAGGTGGGAGGATGGCTTGAGCCCAGGAGTTTAAGACCAGCCTGGACAACACAGCAAGACCCCATCTCTACAAAAAGTTAAAAAATCGGACTGTCATGGAATAGAATAAAAAATTTTTTAAATTAAATATTAAAAAATTAAAAAATTAACTGGGGGCCAGGTACGGTGGCTCACGCCTGTAATCCCAGCTCTTTGGGAGGCCGAGGCAGGCAATCACTTGAGGTCAGGAGTTTGAGACCAGCTTGGCCAACACAGTGAAACCCCATCTCTACTAAAAATGAAAAATTTAGCTGGGCATGGTGGTGGGCACCTGTAGTCCCAGCTACTTGGGAGGCTGAGGCAGGAGAATCACTTGAACCCAGGAGGCAGAGATTGCAGTGAGCTGAGATCACACCACTGCACTCCAGCCTGGGCGACAGAGCAAGACTCTCTCTCAAAAAAAAAACATTTAGCTGGGCATGATGGTGCATGCCTGTAGTCTCAGCTACTCAGGAGGCAGATGTGGGAGGATCACCTGAGCTTGGGAGGCCAACATTGCGGTAAGCTATGATCACGCCATTGCACTCTACACTGGGCAACAGAGACCCAGTCTCAAAGGGGAGGGGAGGGGACAGGAGTAGAGGGGACGGGGTGGTGGGGAAGCTTTGCTGTGAGGGCTGCCGTGAGGACATGGTGCTCACTCTATCAAGACCCAAAACAGGCTGGGCCTGTGTAAGCAGGAACTGCTGAAGCCAGCAGGAAGCTAGGAGTAGGGGTGTGACCTCAAATAAGCCCAGTGCTGTTACTGTGGTCTTGGGGTGGGAACTGCATTTAGCACTCACATCCTTGGATTCAGATGGCGCCACGGTTCAGTAATGGAACACTTTTTATGGAACCTTTCCCAGGAGACCCAATTCTGTAAGGGGAGCAGGTGGCTCTGGTCACTCAAAGGAAAGGTGATCACAGACCCAGCACCTCAGGAACATCCCATGCACTCATGGCTAAGCCTGTCCCAGGGAAATCCTGAGAAATGGAATTTCTCCTGGACCATCATGGCGGGGGGGGGTGGCCAGAGCTCATGCCCCATGTTCAGAACCTGCTCCTGAGGCTGAACAGGTTGGGAGAACTTTCACCTAACAGAGCTACAGAGCAGCTGCCGTCCAACATGGTGCAAACACAGCGTTTAGAATCTGAGTGAATGCAGGCCTCTGACGCAGGAAACCACCAGGTTCCCCAGTTCCACAGAGGAAGATGCATCTGTTCCCTGGGAGAGCATCTGTGACTTTATGTTCGAATAAAAGTTATATAACTTGACATCTGAATCAGAATTACTCTAAATATCCACCCTCAACTGAAGGAACTGAAAGCAAAGAAAAATATTCTCAATGGCGGTTTCAAACATTCCACATTAGGAAGCGCTCCATGTCAGAAAGTGCTCTGTGTGAAGGAGTGCTCCATGTGAGGGAGTGCTCTGTCAGGAAGCAGTCCGTGTAAAAGAATGCTCAAGGGAGTCCTCCGTGTGAGGGAGTCCTCTGTGTGAGGGAGTGCTCCGAGGGAGTCCTCCGTGTGAGGGAGTGCTCCATGTGAGGAAGTGCTCTGTCAGGAAGCAGTCTGTGTGAGGGAATGCTCAAGGGAGTTCTCCGTGTCAGGGAGTGCTCCGAGTGAGGGAGTACTCTGTGAGGGAGCCCTCTGTGTGAGGGAACGCTCTGTGTGAGGGAGCCCTCCATGTGAGGGGGTGTTCCATGTGAGGGGGCACTCCGTGTGAGGGAGCGCTCATCACTGAGGGCCACTGCTCTAGCCGCAGCCTTACTCACCAGTCTCCAGAGGTTCTGGGCGGGCATGGAGATGTTATAGTCGATGTAGCAGGAGACCTCTTGTGAATGGGGACTCATGGGGGCTGCAACATCATGCCTGGAAAACCCACACAGAGATTTCAGAAGGAATTCCTTGAACTCCTCTCAAAGGCAGTCACTAAATCTTTCGAGGGGAAAACGTTGCTTTTCAGAAACAAAGCCGGCTCAGCCATAAGGCGTGGCCTGGTCCTGTGGCTGCAGGTCCTGAGGCTCGGTGATGAACGGCCGCTGAACAGGCAGGAGACCCTGCGGGAATATTTCCAGGGGAAAAGGACACTCTGCTGTGGAACCTTCCACCTGTTAGATGAACAAATCAAGTTTCAGAGGCAGGAACCGCAAGCCCAGGCCCCTGACCCGGTATGGCTGTGATGCCGGCAGGCAGCAGCAATGCTAGAGCATGCAGGGCTGAGCTGCCCGGCCCTGCACGCAGCCACTTGCCCTAGGGACTCAGCAGTTATGCTGGAGAAAAGGCTGCCCCCGTGCTATCAACCTCAATGTTCAGCAACACCCACTTTTTTTTTTTTTTTCTTTGAGACAGAGTCTCATTCCTGTTGCCCATGCTGAAGTGCAATGGCAAAATCTCCGCTCACTGCAACCCCCGCCTCCCAGGTTCAAGTGATTCTCCCACCTCAGCCTCCCAAGTAGCTGGGATTACAGGCATGTGCCACCATACCTGGCTGATTTTTGTATTTTTTAGTAGGGCCAGGGTTTCACCATGTTGGCCAGGCTGATCTTGAACTCCTGACCCCAAGTGATCTGCCCATTTTGGCCTCCCAAAGTGCTGGGATTACAGGTGTGAGCCTGTGCCCAGCCAGGAACACCCATTTCCTCTTAATCCACACACTCAGTAACCATGCTGTACCGCACCAAGCACCTGGCACTGTCTAGGAGCAGCCACCCAGCTGTGAACAAGACGAGGCCCTCACAGCCCTCTGGGAAACAGCCATCGTGCTGGTGGACAGAGCGTGCAGCTGTGGGAGTGCCACTAGTAAAACAAATGGGGGACAGCACCCAGGAGACGCTTTTTGACGCAGTGACATCCCAGCAGACCCCTACATAGAGTGGGCCATGGGGGGGAGCCAAGTCCAAGAACATTCCCACAGAGGGAGCAAGTGTGAAGGCCCTGAAGGGGCTGTGGGTAGTCATTTCAGGGCAGGGAGGAGCCAGGGTGGCAGAGGTGAAGCATGTCAGGGTCGCCAGGGGCCTCGGTGGGAGAACCCAGCATGACGGGAGTCACTGAGCACAGAAGAGCAACCCGAGCAGGCTGCGCATGGTCCCTAGGCTGGCCGGGCTGCTGTGAGGTGAGGAGGTCAGGCCCTAGGAGGTGGGAGTGGAGGGAGAAGGAAGGACCACTGCCCAAGGCTGGTTCTGAAGGCTGAGAAACAGGATCTCCCAACAGAATCCACATGCGACGGGAGAGGAGGGGAAGGAGCCAGGTGATGCCTTGGCCCCTGGGCCTTTTCCAGGGAGGACCAGAAGAGCCAGAGCCAGTGACCGCCCCTGTGGAGCTGGGAGTCATGGAGCTTGAGGTGAGCCCCGGGCAACCAGGTGGAGGTGCAGGACGGGCAGCCCTGGGACTGGGGCTGAGCAGAGGCGGCAAGGTGGGAGGACCCTAGGAGACTGAGAGCAGTGGAGGAAGAGGCGGCGGTGGAGAGGGCAGCCAGGGAGAGAGGAGAAGGGTGTGAGCCACAGTGCCCAGCGCCTCGGGAAGGCAAGTCAGACAAGGACAAAGGAGCAACAGGGAAGAAGGCTTTGAGGCTCCACTCATGCCCAAACTTCTAGGCCTCTTGGACTCACTCATACTTGAAACTTCACCCCTTTATGGAGGAGTGCCCAAACCCCATTCTCTGCATAGAAAGTATGTCGACATTCCCAGCCCATCCCTGCCCACTCATCCACGGACCCCCAGCTCTCCCAGGATGGGTCGTGCCTCCCGGAGCCTCTGCTTCCTCTTAACCCCCTCCCTTCCGCGCCAGGCCTGGGTCCCCTTCCGGCATCAAAATGTAGGTCTAAGAGCTGCTACACATGCAGGTGAGGGGGAGATAGGAGGCGGCGGCCCAAGGCAGGGCTTACGTTTTGCTCTGAGTAGAGAACCACAGAGGAAACCCACGGGTGCCGGCGAGCCAATGGTGGGCACACTCACGTGTTCAGAGAGCGGGCAGTCATGCCGTGGACCAGCTGCACCATGTCCCCATGCCGCACGGGTCTCGGGGGGCTGCTCACCACCAGCTGGTGCCTGGAAGATGCAGTGCTGTCGGGACGACGCAGAGCTGGTGCCCTTGAGCTAACGTCTGCACCAGAGGGGCACAAACTCTGAATTCTTGTGGCCGAGGCCGCCTCCCAACCCATGAGTGCCCCACACAAGGGGAACACAGGAAACCAAAGCACAGACACTGATCGAGCTGTTTTCTAAAACCAAAGGTCACTTTCCAAATGTGATTCCACCTGCATTGCTCTGAATTTCTCTACAAATACCACAGTGACAAATGTACCAGGACCGCCAAGGAATCCTGAAGGCCATTCCACCAATCAAAGTGTATGAGGAGGCCAGGCAGTGGCTCTTGCCTGCAATTCCAGCACTTTGGGAGGCTGAGGAGGGCACATCACCTGAGGTCAGGAGTTTAAAACCAGCCTGGCCAACATGGTAAAACCCATCTCTACTAAAAATACAAAAATTACCCGGGCGTGGTGGTGGTCCTGCAGTCCCAGCAACTCGGGAGGTTGAGGCAGGAGGATCGCTTGAACTGGGAGGCAGAGGTTGCAGTGACCCAAGATCACGCCACTGCCCTCCAGCCTGGGTGACAGAGCTAGACTCTGTCTCAAAACAAAACAAAAAAAGCCCATTCGGGCTGCAGGTGCTGGAGTTGGGCAGGCAGCAATGGGAGGACGCCGTCGGGAGACGGTGACCAGGACGGCTGGAAACCTTGTTTGGGGGCGGAATCCACAGGACTGGATGTGGGAGTGAGAGCAAGGGGCGCCTCTAGCTGGGGTCTGTGCAATGATGCCACTTTTGCAGGAGAGGAGTTTTTTTTTTTTTTGAAGAAGGGAGAGGGTGGTGGGAGAGGGCAGTTCGGGGCATCGAGGCTCACCCGGAACCTCCTCAGAGCACCTACCGAACAGGCTGCTCACTCAGGATTTAATGACCTACTCCCCTGACCCTAGACAGCACTGAGCTGGCATTCAAGGCCATGACGGTGACTGGAGTCAGTGAGGGAGGGAAAGAAGGGAGTCCAGGACGGTGTCCCAGGGTCTCGCTGGGCCAGGCCAGCAGGTAAACTCTCCTCTGGAGTCGCAGGACCTGCACTCACCTCCTGGGATCCTTTACAATCCACCAGTTATTGACGTCTTTGAAGGGGTAACAGGTCACCTGCTGCTGGTGGGAGCTGCCTCGGCCATTCTCATATCTGTGTGAAGTCAACAAAGAGATGTATCTGGCCCAGGCGCAGTGGCTGACGCCTGTCATCACAGCACTTTGGAAGGCTGGGGTGGGAGAACTGTTTGAGCCCAGGCGTTTGAGACCAGCTTTGGCAACATAGTGAGACCCCATCTCTATTTGCGAAAAAAAGAAAAGAAAGGAGAAGAAACATATCTGGAAGTGGGTCATCGATCAGGCCCACAGGTCTTTCTCCTTAAGTTTCTGCAAAGGGAAGCAGATTTCAACAAACACTATGCAAGGGGTTTCAGGGAAAATAAAGACACCACACGGAGCTGAAATCAGATGATTCAGGCAGGCAGCGCGGAGATCAGCCACAGCCGCAGAGCTGGGGCCCACCCTGAGCCCTGCGACTTGCCAAGTCCCCTTGTGGTTCCCAGCAACACCCGGGAACCACGAAGCTCACGGGCAATGGGCACCTGGGCAGCTCAACTTCCTTCTGTCCTGTAAATAAACTTCCTCAAAGAAAGGGAAAGTTGCTAAGATAAGAAATCTATGAGCAAATAAAGCCTTTAATCATCTTCAGAGTAAAACAGTCACTTTCCTTACATCATGGGGTAGGTGTTCTGGTGGGAGTGAAGCCAGCATGGCACAGGTTTGCCAAAGACGTTCCTCAGAGTGACCTGGGACCCAAAGGCCACCTCCAGCGGCTGGCCCTGGGTGATCCGAGCTAGTCCTCCCTGAGACAGAAGCAGAAGGTTGGTGACTGAGAGACAGAAAATATAATGACCCTAAGCCGGGCTTCCCGATGGCCACTCCTCCCTCTGGGGTGTTGTTCAAGGTAGTGGCCATTCTTGTAATAGTGGTAATGAACTACCATTTAATCATGTCACATGACATTATAGAACCATAATTAGCGCTAAGTCTGATCAAATGCTGCCTCTGGGCCAAGCACTCAGTTCAGCCTTCCACGTGCACCCTATTCAGTTCTTACAAGCAACCTGTGAGTAGAGCAATGATGACGTCTGTCTAAGAGATGAGAAAACCAAGACTGGGGTGAGCTAAACAACTTGCTGAAACGCACAGCACTACAGCACTGGCCGTGGGCAGGCCTGGCTGACTTCAGGAACCACAGTCCTGACCGCCTCCACTGATACCTTCGAGCACTGCTGCGAGGTTCACAGGAATGAAGGTCACAGTTGAGTGTGGCCCTTAAGGCAGCTGAAACTGCCCAAGGTTTGTAGGACTTGACTTTAAAATGCTCCCAGCTGCCGGGCGCAGTGGCTCACGTCTGTAATCCCAGCACTTTGGGAGGCTGAGGCAGGTGGATCACTTGAGGTCAGGAGATGCAGACCAGTCTGGCCAACATGGTGAAACCCCTTCTCTACTAAAAATACAAAAAATTAGCCGGGCGTGGTTGCAGGCACTTGTCATCCCAGCTACTTGGGAGACTGAGGCAGGAGGCTTGCTTGAACCCAGGAGGTGGAGTCTGAGTGACAGAGAAAGACTCTGCTGCCACCCGCCAACCCCACCCTGCAAAAAAAAAAAAAAATAAAACTGACGTGGATTACTCATTTCTTGATTCAAGCGCTAATGTGCACTGGATGTGTTCATAAGAAAACTCTGGGCCCACTATCATCTTCCTTCTCAAGTGGCCACGACGCCCACTGCTCACCTCTAAGCTGGCCTGGAAGGCACTGGACATGATTTGGTCATGGGGCCCAGAGCGGAAGAGCAGAATCAAGTGGATGTAGAAAAACAGTAAGTACAGGACGGCCGGGATGACGAGCAAAGCCACTGCTCGGGCGAGCAAGTGACAGAACACACAGACCTGCCAGAGATTCACGGAAAAGTCATGTTCTACTACGTGGAAAGGTGCACCCTCCTCCAGACACTGTGAGCTTAGAAAAAGCGACAGAAACTCCAGCCTGCAGTTTCTGCAGAGGCACCTGCAGAAGCCGACAGGCGAGGCTGCCCAGGCCTGCCTGCTTCTGAAGCATGGGGGAGTTGAGTCTTTTCACCAAGTACCCGCTGCCACATCCCCATCTGCCCCACACAGGCCGGCCTAACACAGCACTCCACATCAGCACCTACATTGGACAAAGTCTGGTCTCCAATCAGGTGCCAGGCATGGACGGCTGCGACAGCGAGCATGAGCATGTACGTGAACACACCCATGTACTTGATGCTGCAAAGACATGATTGCGATGGAGTTAACATGGGACAGGAAACACGAGGAGGAAGAGGACACCACCCATGACCGGAGGCTCAAACTCACCCCACCGCACAGGAACAAGCGACCCCTGTCAGTGTTAGCCAGAACCACCAGCTCAAAGAAAAAGGGCTGGAATAAAAACAGAGCAGGTGGAGATAGGAATCATTCAGACACTATTTCTTTTTCCTTTTTTTTTTTTTTTTTTTTTTAGACGGAGTCTTGCTCTGTCACCCAGGCTGGAGTGCAATGGCACAATCTCAGCTCACTGCAACCCCCGCCTCCCAGGTTCAAGTGATTCTCCTGCCTCAGCCCCCTGACTAGCTAGGATTACAGGTACGTGCCACCACATCCAGCCAATTTTTTGGACTTTTAGTAGAGATGGGGTTTCACAGTGTTAGCCAGGATGGCCTCAATTTCCTGACCTTGTGATCTGCCTGTCTCAGCCTCCCAAAGTGCTGGGATTACAGGTGTAAGCCACTGCGCTCAGCCCAGACACTATTACCAAAACGCTAGAGAAGCTCCACATTCCTCAGAGAAATCTTTCTGGGTCAGCTGGCCGTGCTGAGCCCCAGGGGCAATAAGAAAGAATTCCCATCTCCCAAAGTATCTGTCCCAGCAGGATTTTTCTTTTTGCTCAAAAAATTTTGTCCAGCTAGTTTAAATTATAGAAAAATGAGGATGTATTTATGAAGTCACAAGCCAGGGTCCAACCCCCAAAAAACTAGGGGACCAAAAGATATTTAGTGCTGGGTGCAGAGATTCACACCTGTAATCCCAGAACTTTGGGAGGCCGAGGCAGGTGGATCACCTGCTGTCAGGAGTCCGAGAGCAGCCTGGCCAATATGGTGAAACCCAGTCTCTACTAAAACACAAAAATTAGCCAGGCACGGTGGCGCATGTCTATAATCCCAGCTACTCAGGGGGCTGAGGCTGGAGAATAAATTGAACCTGGGAATTGGAGGTTGCAGTGAGCCAAGATTACACCATTGCACTCCAGCCCGGCTGACAGAGACTCTGTCTCAAAAAAAAAAAAAATATATTAAGCAAGCAACTCCTCAAATTGAAAAGGTACCAGACCACCTCAGGTCAACAAACCACCCAGATTCTCTGTTCTCATTAACTAGGAAGACAGATACCCCATTTTCCATACCTGTGCTTTTGGCAGTTGAAGAACTTCAGGTAGGACAACACGGCCAATAGATTAAAAAATATTAACACTGACTCCAAAAGCATTAGCCTTGACTGAGTGATGAGAGCATTCTCTGTTACAAAGAGGAAATACGTGTCAATTTTAAGGTAGCAAGGACAAATGTACAAAGTTGAAAAACATTTACGAAAAAAGGCAGACTTCAGAAGTCATAAGACGGTGTAGGGCTGCTGTGAATGTGAAAACAGATCCTCACACAGTCATCACCTAATACACAACAGCTCTTTTTCTCCTGTGTGTTTGTTTGTTCGTTTGTTTTTGACTCAGGGTCTTGCTTTGTTTCCCAGGCTGGAGTGCAGTGGCACGATCATGGCTCACTGCAGCCTTGACCATCTGGGCTCAAGGGATCCTCCTGCCTCAGGCTCCTAGAGTAGCTGGGACTACAGGCTCATGCCACCACACCTGGATAATTTTTAAAATTTTTATTGTTTTATTTTTTGAGATGGAGTCTCGCTCTGTTGTCCATGCTGGAGTGCAGTGGTGCAGTCTCAGCTCACTGCAACCTCCACCTCCCAGGTTCAAGTGATTCTTCTGCCTCAGCCTCCCAACTAGCTGGGATTACAGGCACCTGCCACCAGGCTCAGCTAATTTTCTGTATTTTTAGTAGAGCCAGGGTTTCACCATGTTGGCCAGGCTGGTCTCGAACTCCTGACCTTGTGATCTGCCCACCTGGGCCTCCCAAAGTGTTGGGCTTACATGCATGAGCCACCGCACCCAGCCCTTTTTTTTGTTTTTTGTAGAGATGCAGTCTCACTATCTTGCCCTAGGCTGGTCTCAAACTCAAGCGACCCATGTGCCTCAGTCTCCCAAAGTGCTGGGATTATAAGCATGGTCACCTCGCCCAGCCTAATCTAATTTTTCATCTATTTAATTTCATCTGTTCATAAACATGAGCTGGAAGACCCTCTCTGAAGAGGATCCACTGACTCATGAGTCCATCTCCACTGGCCAAGGCCTGGGAGGTGGTAGAACAAGGGGAGGTTGTCATTTGGTCACAGGATTGGATGGAGATGGAGGTGCCCACGTGTGCATGGACTTTGCAGCATCATCTGGGCAGTTTTCTACTGCCATACTCCCACTGCTGATCCCGCAGTTCAGCAATCCCACAGCCACAGGGTCAGCCTTGCAGCGTCAAATCTGGATGAACCAGATGCACTTTCCAGGGCAGCTCGCCACTGAGCCCACGTGATCTTCTGGGCCAAAGGTTCGGTTCTTCCCTGCATGACAGCAAGAACAGGTGGGGGCCCAGGTCTTACCGATAAGCATCAGCAGAGCAGCTCCCACGGCGGCACAATGAGAAAAGTGGAGCTCCAACACTATCTGGTAGGCCATGGGGACCGACAAGGCCCCAGCGAGTGCCGGCAGCAGGCGCAGAGACCACACAGGCACGTTGCTACTGTATTCTGGAAAAGCAACCACACTGTAGAGCTGACTGCGCCATGCACATACCATCTCCATGTGCTGCAGGTGTGTTTGTTTTTTATTTTTTTGAGACAGAGTCTCACACTGTTGCCTGGGCTGGTGTGCAGTGGCATGATCTCAGCTGGCTGCAACCTCCGCCTACCAGGTTAAAACGATTCTCCTGCCTCAGCCTCCTGAGTAGCTAGGATTATAGGCATCCACCACCACGCCTGGCTAATTTTTTGTACTTTTTTAGTAGAGATGGGGTTTCACTACGTTGGCCAGGCTGGTCTCAAACTCCTGACCTTGTGATCTGCCAGCCTCAGCCTCCCAAAGTGCAGGGATTACAAGCGTGAGCCACCGCGCCCAGCCTGCAGGTGTGTTTTCACATAACACCATCATGTTCACAGACTCTAAAATGCACGTTTACAAAACTGGAAACCACATCAGCAGCGGAGTGGGTAAACTATGGGTGAAGACTTTGAAATTAGCTTTGCACAGGCACGGAACCTGATCTCAGGAGGTACAGGAAGAGTGACTAAGGATTCGAAAATTACCATTTTACTTGTACATTTACCCTACCTATTTTCAAAAACATTGTGGCAATGTGCAAAGTTTACATGTACAAAGATAATTGCAATGAGATGCTACATAATACATGTACCCAAAACAAGGGACAAAATAAGGACTGTAAATAAACACTAAGGTTTTTACCAGACTTTTCAAGTCTTTCACTTGCATCCAACCCATTTATTCTTTCCTGGACTCAGATTAATAAGGCACAGTTTCTGCAAGACTAGGTATAAAAGGAAAAAAAAGGCCGGGCGTGGTGGCTTACGCCTGTAATCCAAGCACTTTGGAGGCCAAGGTGGGCGGATCACCTGAGGTTGGGAGTTCAAGACCAGCCTGACCAACACGGTGAAACGTCTTAAAAAAAAAAAAAAATTTAAAAAAGGGAAAAAAAAGCCTCAGTTAATCCCTGCTAAAGCCACAGAGTCTCCATTCGAACCTGTGCACATTCATAAGGGAAATGAAAATTATCTTTTACCTGCTCCAATTCTGTTCCACAAAAAGTTGCCATCGAATCCTCCTAAATAACCTGTAACAGAAGAGTAATCAGTAACCATCCTATTCAGCAACTGTTTCTAGAGTACTGTGGCAAGCAAGAAACAAGATACATCAATAATAAGACCTGGTTTCTGCCCTTAAGAAATTCGCTGATAAGTTTAAACGCGTTTCAGGTCCTGACGGGCAGGGGCTACTCTCCTAACTGATGACTCCTACCTCCCAAGGCCAGCACCATGTGGCCAAATGGCGGTCCACTGTCGTCCAAGAAGAAGATTCGCTTCATGTAAAAAGAGATGTACTGCCCATAATATACTTCGTCAAAACTGGGGAAAAAAAAAACCCCACACATTATATTCAATTAGCATCTTAACTGTAAATAAAAAGTGTGAGGATAAATGTCTATGTGTTTCCAAATGACTTTGGGTGGGTGATCAGCAAAGGGTGGATCGTTTGCCCCAATTGTTTCCCATCCCCAAACATTAAGACACATACAGCATCATCCACCTACAGAGACATGGGAATTCACCAAACACAGCTGGCACTCAGCATGCCTGCCCCATACAGATTCCGTCTCTCCCTCAAATTTGATTTAGGTGGCTACTACGAGCCAACCTGCTGAAAGACCTCCCAGGACACGAGGCTAATCCATCCTATCCACCCACCTCCGCGCCCCGCCAGAGGCACGTCTGTGGCTAGGGATCAGACCTGATGACCCAATGAAACGGTTGCAAGTGTGAAAGGAAAATGTGGGAATCAACTGCAATAACATGTTTTCAATCAGGGAAATGTGAAGATAACCAAGCAGTCAATTTCTCAGGCATGACAGTGCAACTGTGGTTATGTGATTTTTGTTTTTAAGAATCCTCCGCCGGGTGAGGTGGCTCACGCCTTTAATACCAGCACATTGGGAGGCTGAGGCGGGTGGATCACCTGAGGTCAGGAATTTGAGACCAGTCTGGCCAACATGGTCATACCCTATCCCTACTAAAGATAGCAAATTAGCCAGATGTGGTGGCAGGCCCCTGTAATCCCAGTTACTCAGAAGCCTGAGGCAGGAGAATTGCTTGAAGCCAGGAGGTGGAGGTTACAGTGAGCTGAGATCTCACGATTGCACTACAGCCTGAGTAGCAGAGCGAGACTCTGTCTCAAAAAAAAAAAAAAAGAATCCTCATCTTTTGCAGATACACTGAATTGGCTATGAATACAACATGTCTAGGATTTGCTTCAGAGTTCCACTGCAGGGAGGGGGCTGGCTGTGAACTGATATAGGTGAACCTGGGTAATGAATATACTGGTGTGGGGGGGGGTCATTCATTATACTTGTCTCCCTGCTTTTGTATATGTTTGACATTTTCTTTTCTTTTCTTTTTTTTTTTTTTTTTTAAGACAGGGTTTCACTCCTGACCTTGGGTGATCCGCCCACCTCGGCCTCCCAAAGTGCTGAGATCCCCGGCGTGGGCCACCACACCTGGCCGACATTTTCCATAATAAAAAGTTAAACAAAAAAGAACACACATTAATCAGTTAATAAACAGCCCTTCAATACTAACAGCAATCACTTCCCACTATGACAAAAACACATTCTGAGTGCTGTCAACAGTGAAGACTCACTTCCAAATCCATCAGTCTTCTGCCATCCAGACTTTAAAACTGTTACCTGAGGCTGGCAAGCAGATTTTCCTCTACCATACCCATCTAATGGGCCAGATTTCACCTGCCACAGACCCAGAAGGCAAGACCTAAAAGGTGTACTCTGCTGGGGCTGTCCTGGGGACAGACTGGTCTCTCCTCTCACTGCCAGAAGCATCTACCACCAAGAAGACAGGATTTCACGTTCCTGTTTATGCTATTCAGTAAGGCTCCTCCTGTCACAAAGTACAATTCTCGATTCACGCTGGGAATGCAGTCATTTTGCTTACACCACGGCCCGAGGGTAAGTGAGTTGCCACAGCCGGCTCAGTAACCCCATCCCAGTCAGGACCACAAGGTGCAGGTTGATGTCGGCAGTCACCACAACAGGGCGCTTTAAAAATCCCCACATCTTGTAGAAAAGCAGGCGCAGGCAGATGCCCTAGAAAAGAAGGGAGGTGCCGTGGTCAATGAGGGCTCACAGAAAGCTCCAGAAGGAATCCGAAGCCCCCCGGCTCACAGATGCACCAAAGGAACCACAGTACAGCCGGGCTGCTGACAAAGGCAGTTGTTCATGGAACCTCAGTTCAGGTAGACATGTGGGGTGATGGGCACTACCAGTGAACTCAGGTGGGACTTCAGGGATCTCAGGACTGGACATTGACTCCCTTCAACAACTCATTCCATAAAACCTGCTGAGAACGTCTTGGGAGCAAGAACACTGCTAAGGAATGCCAGGCTTTCTCCCCTGCCTCCCTGATGACCAGGAGCCCACACGGTGGCCACGGCTCCCCGACCCTGAGCAGCTCCTGGGTGCCATCTCAGCTGCCCAGGGACCTCAACCCGCCTGAGCCTCAGGGCCTCCTCATCTCTCCTTAAGGATGCATCTACCCCCAGCGCCTCCTTGCCTTCTCTCCCAGCGGCACATCATCCCGAGGGTGCTCCCTTTCTCGCCTGGAGGGTGCATTTGCACTCTGAGCCCCCCTTTCTCACCTGGAGGGTACATTTGCACTCTGAGCCCCCCTTTCTCACCTGGAGGGTGCATTTGCACTCTGAGTCCCCCTTTCTCGCTTGGAGGGTGCATTTGCATCCTGAGCCCCCAAATTCTCCTCCAGGCTTCATCTTCCCTTGAGCTCTGCTTCTCTTGAAGCTGCATCAGCCTTGGGGTCCCTGTCTCACAACACAGCTGCATCTGGCCACTAGCACCCCGCTGACATCCCCAGGCCCCATCTACCCAGGATGAGCTCCGGCTCTTCCCTCCCTGAGCTGCAGCTGTCCTGAGCACCTTCCTCCCAAGAGGACCATCCGTCCTGGAAGTGCCTCCTCTCCCCTTGCAGACCGCATCTCCCTGGCCGGCCCTTCTTCCCCACAGGCCACACCTGTCCCGGCCACCAACTCCGGAGGCTGCGTCGGCCCTAGCTTAGTCCTCTACCTGAGGCTGCACCCGGGGCACGCCCGTCCTCCCTAGTGCTGCAGGTGCCGTGGAGTTCTTACTTCGGGGCTCAGTCGGCCCCTGACGCCTCACCTGCCAGGGCCCGAACCCCGCCCCCGGCTCCGGCTCCGGATCCGGCAAGACGGGGACGCCCCTGGCCTCAGCCCGTCCGCAGGCCGCTCACCCGCGTCCCGCACTGATGGACTCCCCCGAGTCCGGGCTGGGCCCTCATCCCCGGTGTCCCTCAACGTACCCGCGTTTCTCCGAGTCCAGACAGCCGCGCACGGCTCCTGGAAAGGCCTCGGAACCGCCTGACTGCGCCACGGTTGGGAGCGAGGCCCTTCGGCACTCCGCACCTCCCACCGCCCTCTCGACGTTCGATTCACCGCGCCTGCGGGACCCGACGGGCAGCAGCGCGCGTGCGCACTGGGCGGTGGCGCGCGTGCGCAGCAGGCGAGGGCGCGGGGCCCGAGGGAGAAGGAAGTGTCAAACGCGGGGGCACCTCCCCTCCCTCGGGTGCTACTGCTTTGTGTGCCAGGTTTTCTGTGTACTCTACGCAGACGTGCAGCTTTTTAAAAACGCAGTGGCCTCCCACCCATCTTCTTCCTTTTTCACTCCATCTGGCGTGGAGATCTTAATTCTGCGTCTGCACAGCGGCACTCTGCCGGGCGTGCCAGTTTGCTCCTGGATTTCTTTTTAATTAATCAATTAATTAATTTGTTTTTGAGACGGAGTTTCGCTCTTGTTGCCCAGGCTGTAGGGTAATGGCGCGATCTCGGCTTACCGCAACCTTTGCCTTGCGGGTTCAAGCTATTCTCCTGCTTCAGCCTCCCGAGTAGCTGGGATTGCAGGCGCCCGTCACCACCACGGCTAAGTTTGTGTTTTTAGTAGAGACCGGTTTCACCATGTTGGTCAGGCTAGTCTCGAACTCCTGACATCAAATGACCCGCCCGTCTCGGCCTCCCAAAGTGCTGGGATTACAGGCGTGAGCCATGGCGCCTGGCTTTAATTTTTTAAGAGACAGGGCCTCGCTGTTTCGTCCAGGCTGAAGTGGTGTCAGGACCACAGCTTGCTGCAGCCTCGACCTCCCTGCCCCACGCAATCTTCCCGCCTCGGCCTCCCGAGCAGCTGGGACCACCGTCCCACGCCCCCACGCTCCTAGTTTTCTTGCCAAAAAACATCGCTGCCGCGAACCTGCTTGCGCATACATCTAGCACAGGAGGGGCTTCGAGAGTAAGTGCATTTAAAGGGAACCTAGGGCCGGGCGCAGTGGCTGACGCCTGTAACCCCAGCACTTTGGGTGGCCGAGGCAGGAGGATCGAGTGAGCCTGCTTGAGTTCCAGAAGTGCCTGGGCAACATAGCAAGAACCGGTCTGTACAAAAAAATACAAAAATTAGCTGGGCCTGTTGGTGTCTGCCTGCAGTCTCAGCTACAAGGGAGGGGGAGGTAGGAAGATCGCTTGCGGCAGGGAGGTCGAGGCTGCAGTGAGCTGTGGTCACACCACTGCACTCCAGCCCGGACTACAGAGTGAGACCCTGTCTCAAAACAAAAAACCCGGACACGGTGGGGGCTGCAAGACCACCAGAGGCTCCAGTGGGGGCATCTCTCAAACTCCCTGGCAGAAGACTGGAGGCTTCTTCCTCCCTTCCCAGGGCTCCTCCTCCTCGTCATCTATCAGCCTCTCCAGCCACCTCTGCTCAGAGTCAAGAGCCTTCCCAAATACCTGCTTTGGGGCTGACATGGTACTTTTGGTTGACTGCACCCCTTCCCATATTTTGCCTGGAACAGTGGGCACCAAGCAGTGTAACTGACAGCAATGCAACCAGGCTGATGGATCACTCTTCTCGGCCTCACCCCTTCTTGACCTCCTGGTCTATTTGTATGTTAATCTATAGAGACCAAAAAGGCACCCTGTGGGTTTAATAACCTTAATTATTGTTCTTGGCTGTCTGCAAGATTTTTTTTCCATGTCGGTCAACATAGCATTAGGTAACACCAGTTGCGAACGTAGTGGTTACTTCTTTATGGCTTACCCATGAGGGGTTATGTGACTCACCCAAGATCTCACAGAGGGAAGGAGCTGGGGCTCACCTGGGTTTGTGGCCAGAGCCTGCAGGCAACTGTGTTTAGAGTGGGCAGGGAGGATTCCCTGGGCCCCGAGAGGGAGTGGGGCTGGGCCGCTGAGCTTTGGTGCATGCCATGCTAACAGTGGTGGTGCCTCAGGACTTACAGCTCCATCTTGCAGGCTCCCAACCTCAGGACTAGCCTCCTTTGGGGCTGGCTGTGAGCCACTTGTCCCTAGGGAGCAGTGAATCAGGGCACTGAGTGTGGTTGAAGCTGAGATGCCTGTGCCCAGGTCCCCAACTCTCCTCCGTAGTCAAAAGGCTTAGAAGGAAGTTGAGGTTGGGGTTCCTCATGGAAACAGCATTTTATTTCTTGGGAGGTAATTAAGTTTTCTTAGCTGGTTCTAGGTACTAAACCAAAAGCTACTAGTGACCTCTTTGAATCCACACTACCCCATGAGGTTGATACCATTACCATCTACACTTTATGGTTAAGGAGACCGTGACCCAGGTAGTAAAATGTCTTTCCCCAGGACACACAGTGAGGCGATGGCAAAACCAAGAACTGCTGCCTCAACCCATTCTGAACTCTTACCCTTCGCTACCCCAGGCCTGGCCTGCTCCTTCCCCACCCCAGAGCACAGCATCGTCCTCTACTTCCTGCAAAAGCACTGCTAGAAGTGGCAACACAACATGCCACATGAAATGCTTACCTCCTGTGACCAACCCATTTATCACGGCAAGTGGTGGGGTTGCAGGCTGGCACTGTGCACAGCCAGATACCATCTGTGGGAAGAGAGTGGAGAGTGCTTGATGCTGCTGCATTTTGAAGATGCTCCTTAACCACGGGTTCCAATCCTTCTCTACCCATACAGCTTCTGCTAAGGTGTGTCGGCCGCGCCACTCCTGATTTCCGTGTGAACTCTGTAAAATCAGAACTTTTGATCCGTAGGTCTCTCCAGTCAAATGACCGAGAAATGAGGGACATACAACCTGAAAAAGCATGTTCAGCTTTATTTTTTTTTTAACTTTTTTTATTTAAATAAGGAGAATTCTTTCATATGGAAAGAGCTAGTACAATCACATATTTGAAAGGAGAAACAATAGGTACTGAACCGGAGGGAAAGGGCGAGGGTGAGTGTGCCAGCACCGGCCTGCTGAATCCACAATTCCATTTCCCATCCAAGGTAAGTTTCCCGAAATAATGTATAAACAAGCTGCACATTACACCTCTAGCCATCGTCTGCCCTTTCAAATATCTGGTCTACATGAAAAGACAAAGAGGAAAGGCCAAAACATAAACAAAAGGAAAACAAAAACAAAACGCAACCCTCTCAAGAACCAAACAAAGAAACCCCAAATCCTTTTTTACTACACAAGGCATGAGGTCAAAAGCTTGAGTACAGCGTCCCCTTTAGACCATGGGAGAAAGGCGTCCACACAGAACCTTAGCAGGAATTTCCACTCCGAGGCTTCAGAACATGCTGAAGATGGGGCTCCGGGGGTGCCACTACCATCCTGGAGGCCACCACCTGGGGTGGAGAACTGGTGAGCAGCAGGTCTCACGTGCCTGAAGATCACCAGCCCAACAGGCACTGGTGGCCCTGGTGGAGCATGGCTGGGCCAGTGTCCATCCCCAGCAGTGAGCCACTCCTGTCCTGGATGACTTCCTGTGTAGGTCCGTCACATTTCAGAGTTGGCTTTCTGGAAGCCTACATTCCCATTCATCACAGAACACGACAGAGCACACATACCCTGGTAGCCTTGGTCTTCAAAGGCCATTTCCAACAGACCCTCTAACCCAGGTCTGCTCTGCAGGAAGTGAAAAGGGACAAATAAAGATCTGAGGGGCAGCCTGCAGCTACTTGGCAGAGGGGAACCAATGGCAGGGAGGAACTCCACCAGAGCTGCCACACTGCCGCAGCACGCCAAGCCACAGTGTGGCCCTGCACCTGTGTGCACCCAGCTTCCAGAAGGTGTCACCGACTGTCCTGAAGGCAGATCCAGAAGACAGGAGGGCAACAGCACAGCTGGAGATCACTGATGTCAATGTTTAACAAGGTACCCCAGGGTCCCTAGAAGTGGCTGGAAGGACTATAGCTTTGGAACCGAACCAATTTTCTTGAATGTGAAATAATAAAGTTATCCTTTGTTTTTCCCCTTAAGGAACCTAGAGCCAGAGTGTCTATGAATTCCAAGTTTGAAAACAATACGAATGTTTTAAAAAAAAAAAAAAAAAAGAGAGAGAAAGGCGAGGGGAGGAGGGGGAGAGCCAACAGTTAAGAAAACCAAACCAAATGCAGCTGGCAGAGAAGTCCCCAGTGGGTGGATGAGCATTTCAGACGCACATCCACACTCTGGACTTCATCCCACTGTAGTGGACGGTGGACAGGTATCACCGCAAGGCCACTGGTTGCTGAGCAGTGGGCCACACCCCCGATGGCCAAGGCAGAGCTGCCAGCATAGGGAGGAGGGCAACTTTAGCAGGCAAAGGTGAGGGGGTTCTGACCCTCCACTCCCCACCTCAGCAGCAACAAAGGGAAGTGCTGGTCTCTGCCTGTTCCCACCAAGGCCTCATGGTATCCTGACAGAAGCCTCTGCATGTATCTACGCTCTTGAGGATGGGGGTTTGAAAACGAAATGACCCTATGTCCTATTACCTTGAGCTTGGCTCTAAAACCATGTGAAAGGAAGAGATATATTGCACCTTAAAACGTCTCTGCACTAAGAACTGCATTTAATCAGACCAAGGAAGGGGTTGGGGCACTGGGAAGCCTGAGGCCTGCAGAGTCTCATTTAAAATTTGCATCTCAGCAGAGACTACAGCTCAGGTCACACAGAGGTGGTGACTGCACCGCACTTCACATGCAATTTCCTGGCCTTTCCTGCACAGAATTCAGACATGATATATAAATAGAGCAGTGAAACATTTACTTCTTTCACCTAGACCTACAACATCAATACATATAAATAAATTCTAGTTTTTTTTTTTTTTAATTTGGGGTGAGGGAGGAGAAAGGAAGAAAATACCGGGAAAGAGCAAAGGGCTGGAGAACAGGTGACCTTTTTATTTTTTCTTAAACAGCAATTACTGTGGGTCTGATGCCAGGTTCACCTGAAGGATACATCTTGAATTTTTAACAGCATCCAGGAGGCTTTCTCTTTCGAGAAATCACACACACCACCATGTCAGGTGGAAGGGGTCTGGTCATGCGGCTCGTGTCCAGGTGGAGATGAATGTGTGGCTCCTGCAGGCCTGGACTCACCCAGGAAAAGCTTGGCAAGGGGGACGGGTAGGGACACAGAGGGCTCACCCCAGGCCTACAGCAGCCGCTTGCAGTGGGAGAAGGAAAAGCAGACAAGAACCTCAGGTAGGAAATGCCCGGAACTGCTGGGTGGGGCCAACCCTTGGGAAGGGAAGAGTAAAGACTCAGGATGAAGAGGGAAAGACAACCTGAGGGCAGGAGGGGAGCTGCTGAAAGATACAGGTGAACAGTAAAGCGTCTTTCAGTGAAAATGCCTCTTCCCAGGCAGCTCCGGGTTGGTGCTGTTCACAGGAGGCCATTCTCCCACTTCCTTAGACTTGTGAGAGCAGTAAGAAGTAACTTCAGCAGTTCCTAAGATGCTCCTTCCCATGTTCCACACTAGACACAGCTTAGAGCCCACGCCCAAACAGCTGTCCTGTGCTTGAGACACCGGGGGCAGCCTCTGGGCGGGTGTGTCCCCAGTCCCCTCCGCACTGTGTTCTGAGCTGGCCTCCTCTGGAGAAGGTGGACACTCAGTGATCCCTAAGAACAGCTGAGAAACTTGAACTGTCCCCCTCCCTTTCCTTGGAATGACAGAATCTGGGATGATTTCCTTCTTATGTAAAAACAAGCCCAGCACACCATGGCTCACACAAGCCTCTGGCTGGAGGCGGCCCTACAGCCTGGAGACGCTGCCCTCCAGGAGGCTGTGCAGGCCCTTTGGGCCATGGTCAGCCCTGTACTCAGCCTCACCCTGGCCCCACCCAGCTGTCTGAAGACTTGAGACTGATGCCTGCTGCTTAGCTCAGGCCCTCCTGTCCCGACAACCTGGGTCTGCTGCTGGAAGTGAAACAAAGGAGGAGAAGAACCAACTCCCAGTGGCCTCACTTGGGGACCACACGCATGTCCACTCCCTCCATCACCAAGTGGTGTTCATGATAAGCTGTGTGGGAGGTGGAGACGGGTCCAGAGAAGTAGCAGGCTCCAGAAAAGAAAGGAAGGAGAATGACAGGTTACAGAAGGCTTCAAGGAAAGAAGTGCGTGAAAAACACAGCGCCCCTGAGGGGCAGGGTGTGGAGCCTCAGAAGCAGAGCCCATGGGGCCTGGGATGGACCTGCGGTGCGTCAGCTTGCCCCATCTGGGCCAACCTGGGAGCCACCAGCAGCCATCTCCATGATTTGCCCCTGGTGCCCAGCACATCCACTGGCTTTAGAAGAGCCCAGGACAGGGATACTGTGTGATTCTCATGCCAAAACCGTCATCAACTTCATGGGCTGCCTGTAAACGCCCTGGGCTCATCAGACCAGGAGCTGGAACCCAAGTGGAACCCCCAACCTGCCTACTGCTCTGCGCACCCCATCGCTTCCCAGGCGGGGAGGCAGGCTCCAGAATGCCTGCAATGGGTGCCCTCAAGAACCTTCATTTCTTTTTGCAAATAACTTCAAAGGTGAACCAGCTGGGGGATCAGGAGGGGATGCATTCTTAAGAGTCATCTCTTAAGGTATCGCAGTGACGTATCAAATGAAACAGGACAGAGGCGAAAGGAAACCACTGGACACGGAAGGGAGGGGCGTAGAAAAGTTCAGCTATACAGGCGGAGCTTGCGTTTTCTTTTTCTTTTCCTTTCCCCTTTGTAAAAACCTTGGCTACTTTTTAAAACAAAAAGCCTCAAAGTAAAATGACCCTGCTGCCAAACCACCGTGCCTAGGGATGGGCTGCTGGGCCGGAAGCACTGCTGAGAAGGCGCCCTGGCTGCGCGGCAGGACAGGGAGGAGCAGGGAGGGCGGATCTGCACTGCACGGGAGGCGAGTCACTCCACGGTCACGGTGGGAGGAGATGGGATGAAGGAGTCATTTGCTTTTTTGTTTCGTATCAAAGCAAGCAGGTCAATGCCATATATCCACGGGTGCAAGCTGGTTGATGACAGAGCTTTCGGGAGTGGAGAGAGGAGGGAGGTCTCTCAGTCCAGGCCAGGCGTTTGGACGGCGGATCTGGTGAGGCTCCCGAGCGTCAGCTGTGTCGAGGCCGCGTGGCGGCACCGTCCCCAGTGGGGCGAGGCGAGGTGGCAACCAGGCACCGTCAGGCCTTACTCTCCTCCACTTTCACAGCCCGAGGCTTGATTGCTCCGGTTCGCTTCATCTGGGAGGCAGCGGAGGGGGCCTCCTGCAGCTTCACTGCTCCCAGGCTGGGTTTCTCATCCACTCGCTGTTTTGCCTTTGGACAGATGAACGGGAAAAACGAAGTGACCCTGATGCTGAAACGTCTGTTCGGATACATAGCTCCCACCACTCCCTCCCTGCTCCTGAGTGCAGAGAAAGCTCCCCTAAGTCATCCATCCCTTGGTTGAAGGACCAGACTTAGAAATCCCCCTCCTAGTAAGGAAAGTGGCAAGACTGCTGTTCCTGTTCCCTCCCTATGAGCCCCGAGTGCAGTGATTCGGAGAGGCAAGAAGACACCGAGTCCTCCACAAGGAATTCCGCGATGGCACATCCAGGGCGGAAGCAGTTCTAGTCCCAAGGCCAACTGGAAAAACCTTTTCAAATCAGTGCACCTCCTGTCCCACAAGCAAAAAGCCCCTTCGAGTAGATCCAAGTGCCCCCTGCACGTCTCAGAGGCCCCGACTGTCTGCTGGGGCCCTAGGCAGACTTGCCCCCCCCGCCCCAGATCTTTGGCCTCAATTCAGCCACAGCTCCCACTCTACAACCCTTCCCTGGGGCCCCATTCCCAGTCAGGGCTCCCCTGGTCTGTGGCTCTACATGGGGGGGTGGGATGGGGAAGTCACAGAGCAGCCAGCGCATCTGCCCCTGCCCAGTCTGAACTCTGGAAGAAAGCTTTAGAAGCTCATTCCACACAATTCTCATGACCCCCAGGGGAACCAATGAGAGCAATCACTTCCCACCTCTACCAGCCAGGCACAGTGACTGATGAAACACCCAGGTCTGAGGGGCCTAAGCTCTGAGCCCCAGCACGTTTTAGAGACTAGTGAAGAGAATAGTGCCTGCAGGGAAAGACACTGAGATGTACTTTTCATTATCAAATGGGAAAACTTAATTTCACCTGTGATCCCACCCAGCCAAGACAAAGACGAGACACACCACTGACTCGCGCACCCCGGCTCCTAGGGCTGACCCCCAAACCTAACCGAGTCTCCCAGAGCGCCTCACAGCCCCGACCTGCCAGGGCCGGTCCACCTTCCAGCGTCACCTCCTCAGAGGAATCGGCATCCTCCCTTCTCTGCAGGACAAGGAAGGATCCAGACGCCCGTCAAGAGGAGAAATGCCTTCGCCAGGAGGGACGCGGGTGGCCCAGCTCCTGGTTCCGTGCTCTAACCGCTAGGGCATGGCTCTCTTTAGACAAGGAGCACTCAGATAGGTTGGACAGTCCCTTCTCTTTTGGCGCTTGGAGACGGGCCTAAGTGTCCAGGGCTGAAGGGTCTGGAAAGCCATCTTCTACCTGTTGCACGTAGTGTCCCTGCACAGAGCCCATGTTAACTGCTGATCCAGAGGGCTTCCCACTGGGGCTAGCAGAGCTAGGCCTGAAAAAACCAAAGGCAGGGGTTGAGAATACACAACGTGTCACCACAGAAATGGAGTCAAAGCCTAGCACACGGAGGAGGCGCGAGGAAGGAAGGGCCTGGGCCAGAGGTGCTCTCTCTGGACAGTCTGTGGACCTCTTGATGGGAAAAAACCACAGACCTAAGACAGCCAAGAATGCAGCAGGGCGAGGGAGTGGCTGTCACCGACCACTGCGGCACCTCCAGGACAGAGCTCAAGGAGACACACCACAAGAGAGGGAGGCTGAGGCCCTGTGCAGGTGGGCACGGCTGTCCTGCTGTGCAGAAAGGGACACTGGCCATCTCAGGCTCTGGACCAACATGGTGCAGTGCCCCAGACGAAAGGCCTAGAAGTCTTGACACTGAGCCAGAACCATGCTATTGCTCTCGTTTTCGCTTTTCAGAAGAGGGGGTGGAGGAACAAAAATGTACGACATGCTTCTATATGTGTTCCACTGACCACAAGTTAGTTCCCAGGGATGTTAATTAGGGGCTACGTGGGGAAAAAAATCTACCGTCAAAAAGCCTAAGTGCCGTGGGCACAGAGTTCAACAGGACTCTCCACCCAGGCCTGCTCAGCCTCTGTGCTGGCAAGTGCCTCTCCCGGCAGACCACTCCAGAGACAGCACACCCCCGAGGACCTGACCAAGGCACCTTTTTGCAGGACACATCTCAGCAGCTCTAGTTCCAGAAAACTTTGGGAAACATTGCTTTATACAATTACAGCAGTTTCCCCAACCCTCCTAAAACACCATCGAAACAAAGCTACTAGTTAAGGCTTCCACTTTCTAAGTATTCTCCAAAGAATAATCTGCTGCCATTCCTACACCTACATAGACAGGCAACTCTTGTCCCATGAGCTTCTGTTCTCTGGGTTTTGCCTCTTTGAGGAAGGCTCTGTAGCCAGAGGCTGCTGGGATCTGCCTGTGGCAGCAGTAGGACAGCATGTGCTCAGACCTGCGGCCGCCTTCCTCCTCCCAGCTCCGCTCCGTGGTGGGTGCTGCTGTCCAGCTATCTTTTTCACACAGTCCTGATGTTTTGGTCTATGTGAAAGACATGGCAGGAAAACAAATACTACAAACAGAAATAAATGAAGCCAGGAAGAGTGAAAATAGGAACAGAAAAGATGGAATGGGAGGAAAATCCACAAAAACCCCTTTCTCTGGAAATGGAGGAACAAGAGTGGAATGCCGTGATGGAGGCGGCGGCCTGACAGGCAAAGGGTAGCGGGGCAGAGGGGTGCAGCCGGGGCAACTCGCAACCACAGAGGCCCGGCTTGCAGAGCGCTCCTCAGGCCCGCAAGTACCTGGGTATTCATGGGGTCACCTCGTGGCGCCTGCAGTAAGGGTGTTAACCTCTCACAGGGCACCATGGGTCAGGCACGTCTGTTTCACTCATTTTGCAAACACGAAGCGGTCTGAGGAATCTCCCACATGTAACACGGGTCGACTGACTGTACAAACCCTCGGAGCCCAGGGCCAGAGAGTGCTGCCTTCACACCTGCACAGGGGGAGCAGTGGGACCAGACGCTCTCGCCAGCATCCGACAGAGCCACCTGTGTATCCCTGCTGAGGGGACCTGGGACGGTTACCAGGGGTGGAGACAGACACAAAGGAAGCAAAAAGCAGGTGCTGGTTTGTACTGTGGAAGGAATGACCCCATAAGCCCAGTAATAAAAGTCCCCTGGCAGAGGTCAGAGGGCAAGTCCGGGGAAAGAGACGCTGGGAAAGGCCACGCTCCTCCCCTTGCTGGGATGCAGCCCTGTGGCCAGTGGCTCCTCTTTTTAGGATCTGATCGGAAGTCACATCACTCCTGATGTCTACTAAATGTCAGCAGTTCCTTTTCCTACCTTTCCAGAAAGCTCCCCAATCCAGAGCATCTTACTGTAATGATTAAAACCCAAATCACTCTCCTGATTGCTCATTCTCCCACGTTTAACCGCAACACCAGTGCATCCAGTGCTGAAACACCACAGTGACACGAGGCGCACAGAGGGACCAGGTTGTTGACAGCTCTCCCTGGGCCCACAGATTCTTCAGAGCCACTGGGCCGTGGCTGTAGCAACAGCTCAGCTATGCAGCACGCAGTCCCCAGGGAGTGGCTTTACCTGTAGGTCTGTGGTGATGGCATGGGGCCTCCTGAAGGGACATTCTGTTTACTGTCGGCAAAGTGGAAGCCTTTCATCTCCATCTGAGAGGGCTAAAGACACCAAACAGCAACACACTGTGTCATCTGAGGCCCTGGAGACAGTGGACCACCCAGACTCACTGAACCACACCCAGGGCAGAGGTGGCAAGGCCTGTGGGACTAGAGCAGCGGTTTTTGACACCAGGGCCCAGTTTCATGGAAGATGATTTTTCCACAGACCAATACAGGTCTGCAGCCCAGGGGCTGGGACCCCTGTTCTAAAGCAATCTGCAGGCCCCTCCCCTCCCAGCCAGACTTAAAAGAGGGCTTCTTCTTAGGAGCAGAAACCATCGCAAATTTTGTTCTTTTTAAAGTGAGGTGGGAGAGCCAATGAAGCATGAGCACCCACAGCAGGGCCTCCTGGGGAGCTGGGGCAGAATGCTGATTCCTGGCCCTCAGCCCTCGACATGTTCAGAGTCCCCAGGACCTGCCCCCATGATGGCCCCACACACAGTCACATTCCTTTCTGCCCTGGCAGTCCGGCACACACCCAAGCCACTGGCTCTTTCTACCACACAGGGGTTCTTAACTGGCTAGAAAAGGTTGGTAAGGCAAGGCCCCTTCCCCAGGGTCACGGGCAGATGGGGTCCCCTTACCTCTCTGCTGGTGTTCAGGACTGGCGGCTGGGACCCGGGTGGAGGAATCCTTCGGGGGGCCCCTACAGAGAGGCTCTGCCCAGGCGGCAGCTGAATGGACTGGGGCAGGATCAGCGGCTGCTGCCCGGAGCCATACCGAGGCAGTGGCATGGTCAGCTGCTGGGCAACAAGGACAGTCAGGAGGAGGAACGGATGCTACGGAGAAACCCCAAACACGCACCAAAGAGCGACTGCACATGTACTTCAGATTCATACACTCCAGAAGAACTCAAGCAAGAAGAACTGCATACAGCAGGACACGTTCTGATTTCTACTGTGGGATGGGAGAGATCGCCCAGGATTTTACACCTTCGACGCCAGGGGCATGTCTTCTTGCTGGAATGGAGTAGGTGGTGAGAAAATGGGCAAGACTAAGCTGGCTGCAGGCACAGGAGCTAACAGCATACATGTGTCTCATGCACATCTCTGCAAAGGGCTGGGTCTATCTTCAGCCCTTTCTACCTTTGTCCAGCAAGTGCTCACTGAAAGCATACAATGGGCCAGGGAGGCCCTGTCCAACATGGGCCTGGGCACTGCCAGGGCAGTGTGTGACATGCTGCAGGACACTCTGGGTGCAGAGTGGCACAGGATCTGTGGGTACACACAGGGAGGGGGCAGGCAAGGAGGAAAGTTGAAGTAATGACTAAGCCAAGTCCCAAAGATGAAAGCTGCACTGGACGTGTATCTCTGCATTCCTCTGTACAGCACAAACACTGAAGACTCTTACTGTTTTGCATCAAGTGGTGGTAAAAACAAGACCCAGCTCGATTCCAGGCTGTGGGGATCCTTTGAAGCATGCCATGACAGGAGAAGAGGGCAGCTGCAAGGCCTGACTGACTAGAACAAGACAGGCGAGGAGGATGTGGGCCTGGAGACTTAGGGGCAGGGGGATAGGATGGGGGGGCTGGGCCACTTTTGGTCTCTCAGTCACTGTCCTCTTCATCTCCCTGCTATTGAGTCCACAGTGGAGGGTCAGAAGGATCTATTGGAATTACATCACTGAGACTTGTGGTGGCCAGAGCCGCAAAGCACCACGCTCCTCCTTGGAGCACCAACATGGTGCAGGATGAAGACGAGGGGGACATGCTGCCATTTTGAGACTGCTGACTTGGGGTATCATCTGACTTGCAGAGAGGCCAGGTAGGAGCCCCTGCAGGAGGTGGACAGTGTGGTGTGGTGTGGTGTGGTGTGGTGTGGTAGAGGGGATGAGAAACAGCTGGATTCTGAATCCTTCCTTTTAAAGGCAGAGCTGACAGACCTGCTGAAGGGTCAGGGGGCAAGGTGAGGAGGAGCAGGGAACAAAGGAGGACATGGACTGGACAAGCAGAAGGATTGTGAGATGCCACAAGACACCACAGCAGACATGCTGGAAAGTTGACTGGATTTGAGATTCAATTCCAGGGACAGATCTGAGCTGAGGATGTCCACCTGGGAGTAAGGAGAAGATGGGAGGGATTTGGAGCCATGACTGTTGAAAAACACCCAAAGCAGGGCCCAGGGGCATGCCGACCATTATGGAAGGAGCGGGGACAGCAAAGGAGACTAAGGAGGCCCAAGGCAGAAGGAAAGCCAGGAGTGACAGCCTGGAAACTGGGTGAAGAACATGGTTCATGGGGCATAGGGGGTGGGGGTGGGGCGGGGCGGGATCACGGGGTCAGCAGTGTAGCTCATTTGTGTAATGACAGGAAGGACTACCTGATGCACAAAGAGAGGGAGACTTGCTGGGGTGGGGCCCCAGGGGCACAGGCAGCACCCAGGCAGGGATGTGGCCAAAGGGGCTTGGAGATTAATCACTGCTTCCGTTTCCCGGGTGACACAGGAAGGGAGGTGATGGGTGGGAGGCAGTGAGGGGCAAGATGCAAGTCTGAAAAACTGCTAAGAGGGTGGGGGTTGACATGGAGCCGTAGCTTGGGTGAAATGCAAAGGCCACGTGGCTCGACGGATCTGCTGATGGGGAGGAAGAAGCCAGGCCAAGGGAAGAATGACAAAAAAGTGAGTGGCAGACTGGGCTCGGTGGCTCACGCCTGTAATCCGAGCACTTTGGGAGGCTGAGGTGGGTGGATCACTTTAGGTTAGGAGTTCGAGACTAGCCTGGCCGACATGGCAAAACCCCATCTCTACTAAAAATACAAAAATTAGCTGGGCATGGTGGCACATGCCTGTAATCCCCGCTACTCAGGAGGCTGAGGCAGGAGTATTGCTTGAATGTGGGAGGCAGAGGTTGCAGTGAACCAAGATCATGCCACTGTACTCCAGCCTGGGCGATAGAGCGAGACTATGTCTCGGGAAAAAAAAAAAAAAAAGCCAACAGGGCTACTCAGAAAAGGCTGACTCCCTGCATGCCAAGGAATGGGCATAGTGGCTATCAACAGCATGACAGGCCAGCACATACCGAGAGGCAGGTGAAAAGAAAAAGCAAAGTTGTGAAAGAAAGAAGCCTAGGGCTTTGGGTGGAGTGACTGAATTCCTGACCTGTGGGAGCTGAGAGTCCAACATCTGGGAGGCACCCAGGCCGGCAGCCTGGCCGAGCTGGCCCTCGTAGACCAGGGCTTGGTTCCCACTCATGGGCTGGTAGGGGGAGCCAGACTGCGGCTTCACCATCTCCAAGGGCTGAATGCCTGGGAACGCCGAGTATGGAGGCTTCAAGGCTGTGCCCCCGGAAAGGATCATGGTGCTGGGCGGTGACAGGCTGGGATGCATGTACACCTGAGATCTGCAACAGCCAGACAGAAGGTCAGGGTCAGGTGGTTGAGCACTGCCATGCATCCAGCCCTACACCTCAGAGATCTCCCGTAGAGCTTCCTAAAACACAGATCCCCGGCCCTACCCCAAGAGCACGACTCTGAGGGATCAGGATAAGGCCCGAGAACAACCTGCTAGAGATGGCCCTGATGCTGCTGGATTAAACAAGCGAACACATCCAGGCTGTACACAGCACAGGACATCAGTCACACAGAAGGAGCAGCCAGTGGTGGGGAAGAGGCAGGGAGTCAAGGGGATAGGAGGAGGAAGGAGCAAGGGAAGGAGGCAAGATGACGTGGAAAAGCAAAACAAGGCCACTATACATCAGCCCGGCCCAGGCCTCTCCTGGAGCACAGCTAATAACAGACTGAAGAGTGATCCAGAGCAACACCCCCGCCCCACTGGGCCCAAAGCAGAGAAACACCAAACAGCTGCAGGACAGAGGCAGCACGCAGGGCCGAGGCCCTGAATGTGAGCTGCCAGCTCCGCGTACCTGTACATGAGCTCACCTGAAGGGCTGTAAGGAGCTGAAGATCTCCTGGGACTGGGACACGGGAAGCCCACCCCTCAGTCCAAGCTGAGCTTGTGCCTGCAGAGATGTGTGAAGGGAGATCGGGATCTGCTGGGCAGCGGCGGCCTGCGAACGGGAAGCCGGGGTGGGGGGAGGTAACCGCAAGGCCCATCCAGGTGGTTCCTCACCTCCCACCTCCCACCTCCCCAGCCGCTCTCCACATAGCTGTTGGGACACTTCCCCAAATTCCAATTCCAGCATGTCATTCCTGGGCCTCCCTTGCTATTGGGATAAAGCCTATAATGAAAAACTGGTAGCAACCCCAAACCACAGCATAGCCCTACCCTGGAATCCTACATGGCAACAAAAATGGATCCTAGTACACACATCCAGAGATGAGTTCCAGAAACATAACGTTGAATTTAACAATGTATGAAAAGAAGGATACATGCAGTCTGACCCGGTTATGCAAGAACAAAAATCTTGAAAACCATTAAGAACATGTTTTTAAAAAGCGGTCAGCAGAGGCCACGTCCTCCATCGGCAAGTCTGCACTGGGAGGAGATTCTGCCTGAAGTCCACTGTCATGGCTGTGCAGGGATATGGGTCTGAGGGGCGGCTGAACCATCCCAAAGGCCCAGCACCAGTGTTAGGAGGGAGACTTCCAAAAATCACCCCTTGGCAGCACAGAAAGTATGCCAGTCCTGCATAAAAAGAAACGCCTGCTCATTTCTAAGACTACCTCTTTCTAACGCATCCATGCCTGGGAGTTTAGGCCTTTCTTCTCTTCATCAGAAGGATACCTGATCACCAAAGAAAATTCCATTTTAGCTAATTCCCCGGCTAGGACACAGGAGGGAGAACTTTGAGAAAGGAAAACTGAGCAGAGTGGGGAGCAGTCAGCTCCACTCCTCTTCCCTATCTCTCATTGTTTACTTAACAAATATCTTCTGGCTGCCGTGATGGGCCAGGTGTTGGCCATCACATGTGAGGGGGATGGAAAATGAGACAGACAATGAGCAAATAGATGAGCAAGCCAATTCCGCCTTGCACTGGCCCCTCCCCCCGCCAGGCCACCTGGCTCGCTGCTGTCACCTGTTGGTAACTCTGCTGCTGAGGTATCGTTTGAGGAACCAGCCGGGGCTGGCTTGCAAACACATGGCCATCCAGGTACAGGGGTGGGAGGTGGCTGCCTGGAAACAGAACAAAAGAATGGAGGTAGAAGAGGATCAAGCCTACTACTTCTGAATGTCCCTGAGGGAGACAGTCTACAGGTCTACCAGGGGATTCAGTGGGGATGATGGCATGTGTACAGAAGCTGCTCAGTTCCCAGTGTGCCTACAGCACACGCCTGCCCACCAGACACCTGGGACACACCTCGGGAAACCCAGGGAGGGTGCAGCATCAGGCCTAGGAGGAAGGCGGCGGGCTCCGGCCTTACCACTCACCAACTGCCCCAGACAGCTGGAGGGGCATTCTACTTCAACTAGGGCTACCTTGGCCTCTCAGTCACTGTCCTCTTCATCTCCCTGCTATTGAGTCCACAGTGGAGAGTCAGAAGGATCTATTGGAATTACATCACTGAGACTGGCAGCTGGGCCCTCAAAACCCCCACTTTCCCTTGGGTGCATGGACACATGACAAAGATGGCAGCAGTCAGGACAAAAACAGCTACCAGTGACTGAGGGCTCTGTTGATACAAAGCCCTTTCCAGGTTAAGACCTGGCTTCACAGGTGTTGCCACCCCATGGAGCAGTGTCATCGCCCTGTTTCACTTAAGAGGGGAGGATGAGGCAGCTCAGGGAGAGCTGCTCACCAGCCAAGGCAGCACAGCTCCAGCACGTGACCCAGGTCTGACTCAAAGCCAAGCGTTGGCTCGCTCCTCTCACCAGGAGGAAGGAGTGCTTGGCTGTTGTCCCCCAGTTCTGTTTCCCAGCATGGGGAAGCAGGACGTGCACATTACCTGCAGCACATGGGGACCTGCGACCACTCAGCCTGAAAACAAGTTGCTACTTCTACATGTACTCAAGCCAAGGCCAGGAGGTGGCGTTCAGGGTTGTTAATCCGTTTCTCTCAATAATAAATGGAGATGGCCCCAAAGCCTGGCTCGGGGGATGAGATACCTGGCATAGAAGCAGAAGGTGCTACAGAGGCCACAGGCATGGGTGGCATGGACACTCCACCGAAGGAGCTGTAGTTGACCCCGCTGGAGGCACCCACAGAGGATGGAGGCTGGATGCCTGAGCCAGCGCCGCCTGGAGAGCTCTGCTCCGGCAAACTGGGGGAGTTTTCCCAAGCCTTGCGCGCAGACTCCATCTTCAGAAGCAAGGGGGGGAGGGATGAAAATTACTATCACGATGGCAGTGGGCAGCAACGATCTAAGCTTTGGGGGTTGGGGGAATCCTCCCTTCTGCCTCTTCATAAACTAAGCTACTGGGTTGGGGCTCACCCAGCTCAGGGATGGTATTACCTTCAGAGTGAGGTCGGCAGTGGGGAAGGACATTGGGGAGAGACCGATGGCCCTCTGGATGTGATGATCCCGCCGCAGGATGGGGATACTCTGTGTTAACCCTGCCTGGAGAGAAAGATAAAGAAACCATGGAACACAAACAGAAGCAGAGACGGCTCTGCCCAAACCCATCCACGGCTCGTCCAAATGCATCTATGACTTGTCCAAATGCATCCATGGCTTTGCCCAAAACCACCTACAGTCCCCAATAGCATCTATGATTTGTCCACATGCATCTTCAGTTTTGGCCACGTGTACCCAAGACCACTAAGAATGAAACTGATGGCAGCCACGACCATGATTGATCTCCTTGAGATGGTTGCCTTCATCTGTTTCCTCAACACAAGTCTGCAGAGAGCCACCCCCATATATCAGACTCCATGGTGCCCTTCAGACAGGGAGAGCCATGTCCCGGCAGTATAGACACGAACTGGCTGCCGGCACACAAGCACCCGGTTCAGAAGACACCTGCCACCTGGCCTGGAGATGCCTTGGGCCAGACAGGGAAGGCTGTGCCCCTCAGCAAACTGTGAAAAAGAGGGCCCTAGCAACAGAGGCTGGACATGCAACAGCGCCCCCACCGTCTCCTGCAGATCCCCGGCGTCCATCTGCGCATCAGAGACTATGGACTCTAAAGAACCTTGCAGAGCCCAGCACTTCCAGGACATTTTTTTTCATTCAACACCTATGAATATTGTAGAGCACTCACATTCCTTGGAATCCTCCGGGAAATGCTGCCCAAATGATATTCATTCAGCATATGCACTAGCACCCACCCCAGCAAGTGGTGAGGACAGAGCAGTGAACCAGATGCCACAGCCCTGAGTGGCCACAACAGATGCAACTGCCAGCTCCTGAGCCCGTGGTGGGGCACCAGGAGATTTTCTGGATTATAGCAGTTAGATCACAGGCAGCCAAGAACCTTGGACGGTGAGATGGGGCCTCCCAAGGAGACCTCTCCTACTCAATCTGTGCCCCTTACCCCTGGGCCACTGAAAAGGCAACCTGAGTCTGGGCTCGAACCTGGCACAGAGGAGACATGGAACCAAAGAGAGCCAAATAAAGCAGACCTTAGGAACTGTACCATCCCCACTGGGCAGGAACATTTAAGCACCTTTTAAGGACATGGAGCTGCTAGCGACTGAGTCACGTGCCAGCCCAGGTCAGCCTGACTCCAATACATGCACTTGTCTCCTTCGCCCAGGACCTGCCAGCCCCAGGCGTGAGCAGAGCCAGAGGTAGAAGTGTGAGCTTACATTACTGGCCAAGGCATCCTGAAGTTTGACAACTGGACTCCCGGCAGGACCAGAGGCAGAACCAGGTGGCAAGCTGAAATCAGAGTCCTGAAAAAAAGGCCACATAGCCCACTGAGATCTCCTGGCTCTACATTCCCTGGAGGCACACACTAAAGTGACGCAGCTTCCGCGACTCAAAAACGCCACTGAGCAGCATTCACTGGAGCCACGTAGGAGCAAGATGGCCAGATGCTTCCCCACGGCACAGGTGACAGGACGCCAGCCTCACTCTCTCCCGGTCCCTTAGGTGGTCTGATGGAGACAGGGAAGATCACTGGCCTGTCTGTCCCAAGAGCCTGGCCGGTGTCAGTGAGGCAATCTTTTTTTTTGAGATGGAGCTTCACTCTGTCACCGAGGCTGGTGCAGTGGCATGTTCTAGGCTCACTGCAACCTCTACCTCCTCAGGCAGGAGGTTCAAGCGATTCTCCTGCCTCAGCCTTCCAAGTAGCTGGAATCATAGGCACATGCCACCAAGCCTAGCTAATTTTTTTATTTTTAGTAGAGATAGGGTTTTACCATGTTGGTCAGGCTAGTCTCAAACTCCTGACCTCAGGTGATCTGCCCACTTTGGCCTCTCATAATGCTAAGATTACAGGTGTGAGCCACCGTGCCCAGCCCAGTGAGGCAATCTTTAAAGCAACTCAACAGAGCACCGGCCACAGGCAGGACTCCAAGCCAACACTCTGGTCGCTGAATAGTGCTTGGCTCCCATCCTTCTGTTCTTTCTAGGAGACAATCCTGTCTGAGCCCCCAACCTCTCCAAGTACCAAAAATAAAAAGTAAAAAAAGCAAGCAAGAAAACAAATCAAACCCTCACTTTTGGATTGACTCCAAATTCAATGGGTGGTACAGGCAGCACAGAGTCCACGTGAATCTCTACCCCGTTCACAGGTGGAACAACAGCCCCTTGCAGCCGCTCGGCTCCCTCCGAGCCCTTTCTGTTTTTCAGAGAACGCTCGTTGCCAATGGGTCCCGGTCTGTGCTCCTTGCTCTGTCCAGAGCCTTGTTCTGAATCCTTGATAAAAAAGCAGAGAGGTGGAGATATAGACCGGAATGACCACACTCTCCAGCTTCGACTGTCCCAAGAATTGGAGAAGATAACAAGACAATGGCCCCTTCCACCCAGGCCCTGGCCACTGTGGCTGGAACACCCAGCTTACCTTCTGCTCAGATGGCTTTGGAGCCTGCTCCTTGTGGCTGTCAGCCTTGGGTTCTGCCAGGCCGGGCCCGCTCATCTCCTCTGGCTTCAGAGTCCCATAGGGGGAGCTGCGCTGCGAGGAGGTCGCGGACGACTCCCGAGACTCTGCGCTCAAGTCAACGCCACTATCTCCCTGGCTGCTCTTAAAACCCTGCTGTGCAGAACACAAAATGGGTTAGAGTCTCAAACTCCAACTTGATTTTCCAGACAGTAAAACTGCGTGGCACTGAGACTCATCTACCCCAGCTGCCTGCCCCTTGCCAAGTGTGGTCCTGATCTTGGTCCTGCTCTGCCAAGGATGCCTGACAACTTACATGTGGCCAAATACACCAACCCCGATAGAGCTCACGACCACAGGATCTTCCACGGGCCCCAGTCCGAGGCTGCCAAACCCATCTCACTCATGACCCAAACCAGACTACGTGACTGCTGACACCAGTTCAGGGGAAGCCTTCAATCCCTCCTCCCACCCAGCGTTGGGTCCTTCCTTGTTACCCCTCTTCTCTTTCTCCTACTCATGCAGGCCCCACGCACAGGCCAGACTCCCAGCAGGAGTCAAGAGGGGAAACCACTGATGAGCTTGGGCTCATGAAAACAACCAATAAATTCCCAGCTTGGCTGCTGTGGCAGGGGCTTGGGTGGGCTGGGACGCAGGGACCCACAGCAAGCTGGCCGTGTGGATGGTGAGCACATACTCATCCCAGGAGCAGCATGCGGGCAGTGGCCATACTCACCTCTGCAGAGCCAGGCTCAGTGCTGCTGAAGGCAGTGACGGCTTTCCTCCAGGAGTCGCTGGCTGGGGCCTGCACAGGGAGAGCTGCCAGGAGAGGGAGACAGAGTCAGGGCATGAAACAGCAATCTGTCTAGAAAAACACGAGGTTATGAGCTCTTAAAGAACAAGCACAGGCACAGCCTGCAGAAATCCAACTCCCCTGCCTCCCCTACACCCTGCCCCACCCCCTGCAGCCCCTATACATGACACCTGGTCAACAGCTCTGACGGAAGAGCTGCTCTGACAGCCTTACCTAACTTTCCACACCCTCACCCAACGTGTTTCTCAGCATCTTGCTGATTACGGGAGACAGTGAGCATGGCAGAAGCTGTCATTCCTGCCAATCTGGATTCTCTGTTGCTATTTCCGCTATGCCGATGTTTCCTTTCACTTAGACTACTTCTAAAAGTTGGCAGTTTTTTCTTTTAATTTAAATTTTTTTTCTTTTTTTGTTTTAAACAAGAGAGACAGGGTCTCACTTTTGCCCAGGCTGGTCTTGAACTCCTGGCCTTAAGTGATCTTCACGCCTTGGCCTCCCAAAGTGCTGGGATTGTAGGCGTGAGCTACCACTTCTGGCCAAAGTTGGCAGCTTCTACAGAGTCTCTGAAAGATCCAAGTGGGTATTAATAAAATTTTTTCAGCTCACAGACCACTTCTTGAGTGGCCACAGATCCTGAGCCCAGAAAAATAGATATGCATGCAAAAGTTTACATGCTAGTAGGATGTGGGGTGCACATCTGTAATTCTAGCTACTCAGGAGGCTGAGGCAGGAGGATTGCTTGAACCCAGGAGTTCAAGTCCAGCCTGGGCAACATAGTGAGATCCCCTCTTTTAAAAACAAAAACGCTTTCACATGCTATTTTAATATCCAAAGGCCCTCTGAAGCCATCCATGGATGCAACCCCTGGTCTGAGCAACCAATGAGACCCTGCAGAATTCTGGAGGAAAAGATCTGACAGAAGGGGATGACTCACACCTGGCAACTCAACCAATCTGGCAGCTGGGCATTTTTGGACATCAATACCATGACACCTATCACTCAGCCACTACCAAATCTAGTGCTATTGATGTTTTCTCAAATGATCGTGCTTCCTTTCCATCAAAGTTGGGCATGTTGAATGTTATTTTGTAGTTTGCTAGAACGAAAGTTTTCACCAAGCACACAAGGACAGGCTATGTGGAGACAGTGGAAGATTCAAGGCCCAGAACTCAGTGTCTCGGGTGCTTGTCCTATGACCCTGGAGTCAAGTCCCTTCCCTCTAGAAGCCTCAGCTGCTTTGTAGAAAAATGAACTGGCACTAGGTGACCTCTCCAAGCTCCCCTTATGGGCCTGAGCTGTGAAATGTCGCATGTCCTATGCACCCTCTGGGCTAACAGTGCAGGACTCTCACCAGGAAGCTTCAAGAACCTATTCTATGAAAATAGTTTTCTATTTTAAAAGGAAAAGTTACCAGAAAAATCGCATTCCATATAGAATTTTTTTAAAAAACTTTTTCAGGGAAACAAATTTTCTAAAAAGTAGCATATACCCTCGTCTGGTCTCAGTTTGCCTTTCCAGAAGAGCATTCAGGGAGGAGCTTCCAGAGCCTTCCCCATGTTAAGAGAGGGCACAGAGCGTAGAAGAGAGTTGCTGAACTCCTGTGGCTGGTATGTCAGTCACTTGATGCTCTTCCATAAGTTAGTGGGAGAACAGGATGACCAACATGAGCAAAAGCCAATCCCATTGCTGCGCAGTCTCAGCTCAAGGGGCCATCGACTTCCAGATCACTGGACATAATGAATGCTCTGCTCTTCCACCAAATTTTAGGCAAGCAAGGAAAACTGTGTATCTGTTTGGGGGCTGTAGCAGCAAATCACTCAGATGGCATTCAGCACTAGAGCTCAGCAGTGGAACCCTGCAAACAAGTACTGTTCCAACTATATCTGTAGCTCAAAAGCAGGATCCTCCCTAAGACGCAAACCCGGTCTGTGATGTGACCTTGGGAGCCACAGCTGGGGTCACAACCCCCAACTCACCCTGGCTGCTGCTCTCCCAGATCTCAGTGCCCAGGCTGCTGCCAGGCGCGGTCACGTCGCCCTGCTCCAGACATAAGTTGTTCTGCTTTTTCGCAAATCGAGGAGGAATACGGGAGGAAAGGCCTCGACCTTTGACGGGCACCTGAGGGGAAGAAAGGGTGCTGTAATCTAGCCTAAGGCACGAAGACTGACAAATTATCCCCAGGACAAGTATCCCAGGTACCAAAATGACACCACCTGAAAATGTTCCAGAGATGCGTGGAATGCTGGTCTCCCAAGACCTCAAGTAGAGTGAACTGTGAGGCCAAGCCAAGCACCCCCCAGGAAAGACCTGAAAGGCCAATGGATCGTGATCTGTGTGCGGGTCCAGCCCTGACTCCATTTGAGTACACGGTTCACTATCCAAGTGACTTCAGAGAGACAAATCTCATTCCACTCAGGAATGAGGAGTGGGAAGGGAGGAGGAGCCGGGAGCTGACAGAGGTCTGCATCTTGGCTTGGACACGTTTCCGCCGTTATCACCCTAGACAAATCACCCTCTTCAACACTCAGTTTCTTTCTCTGCAGAACAGTGATGCCACCACCTACTCCTACTTTGATGGATGGGCCTTGATAATAGCAGGCACAGGGAGACAATGCATGCTTACTAAATACTCCTTTCTTCCTCTCTGCCACCTTAAGCTTGACCGAGAACGCCCTTACCTTCTGGCTCTAGGTTTGCTAGGCATCTGCCAGCCTGCCCTCCCGCCCAACACGTCCCGGCCCCTCACCTGCACGGCCTGCTCCTTCTTTCTTCTCTCTTCCTCCAGCAGGCGACGCTGCTTCTTGGTCAGGACTTCGATGAAGCCTTCGCCCACCATAGAACCCACCTCACTCTCCTCTCCCGGGCTGGACCCGCAATTTTCGATGATAGCACCTGAACCAAGATTTCATGAGAAGGAAGAGTCTTTCCATTCACCAGAAGGCAAGAATACAATTCAACAGGCGCCTGAGATCTAGCATCAGGCTGGACAGAAACCTGGATGGGACTTCTGTGTCTTTCTCAGGCTGCCTCTGCTCTAACACACTGTTATCACAAACCAAAGAGGCCCGAGGGCACAACTGAGAGAACACTCAAAGGGCACGCTGTGAGACCTTGGACATGCCACCCAACGTCTCTGGGTCCCAGGCTTCCCCTCTTTAAAGTGCGGAAGTTGCAGGGTGTCACAGGGATCCAATGGCCTGTGAGCAATACCTGGCAGGAATCCTGCCTACTCTGCTTACCTCCGCAGCCCCAGAACCCAGCCCAGTGCCTGCCCAGGCTGTCCCAAAAGCTAAGGCACTCAGTGCAAGGGCAAACTTGGCAGCCCTGAGGACTGCACGGCCCCTGGTTCCACCTAAGCTCTTTGCCCTGAAGATGTGAGGGCAACTTACTTCCATAGTTCAGGTCAAACTGTTTCATGGCCTCTCCCTGTTCGACTGCCCTCTGAGCAGCCAACTTGGCCTCTTTCTCTGCCTTCTTAGTGGAGGCTTCGGGAAGGTCAGCATTGGCATGGGCTGCCCGCTCCAGGGCATAGGGGGAGTGGCCGCTCCCACTGCTGCAGCCATTAAGACCTCCAGGCAAGGCCTCATCTGGGGATCTGTAAGGGAAAGAGGATGGTGTTAACGAGAGGCTGGGGAAGGAGGGAAACACGGCACATGCACACAGCCTGCACACAAGCCAGGCGCCCTGCTCTAGGCCTGCTTCTTCTCGCTGACCCCTCGGGTGGGGAGGAGCAGCTCATGGCAGCAGTGCATCCGTGTCCATGTGCAAACACACGCGGAAGGCTGCCCCCTCCAGCTCTGCCTGCTCCTGAGGAAAGTGGGGGTTTCCTGCTGCTCCCCAGTGCTTTCCCACATGCTACATTCAGAAACAGCAGGGGGAGAGAGACAAGGGGAATACGCTCGGAACAGAGCTGCCAGCATTTCTGCTCCTCTCCAGGAGTTGCTGGCCAGAACGGCGCCCAGGCCTTGCCCTGTCACAGGGCCCTCAGGGCAGAAAACGGAGGTGAAGCCAAGGGCCCGCCTCTGGAGCCTGGAAGCTCAGGTGGGGTTAAACGCCACCTGAGAGAGTCAGCGTTCTCTGTGGCTCCTTCTCTGGGAGTTGATGTGCCTTGAATTCTAAGGAGGGTGGAGGTGTGAAGCTGTCTGCCTCAGTGTGCTGAGGACAGGGAAGGCCTCAGCAGCCCCTGCACCTCCCTGTCCACTGCACGAGCCAAGTGCTGTCAGTCAACCAGACTGTGCAGGGGACCCTCTCCTGGGCCCTGAGCCCGGGTCATCACCTGAATGCCCCTGGCTGTGGAAGAGGCGCTCACTGGGCCATGCGCAGCCTGCTCCCCTCTGCTGGGCTCCTGCCATGCTGAGGTGCCACATCTCCTCACCATGGAGCAACAGAGCCACCTGGGAAGAGCCACTTCTAAGCAGCCACGAGGCCAACGATGCCCCCTAGGATGCCACCTGGCAGCAACTCTGGAGCAGAGGACTCTGGTGGGCAGACCGGGGCCTGGTACTGTGCACAGGCAAAGCTCCTCACTGCGGCAGCCCTCGGTGGGGCTCCAGGGACACACGCAGGGACACACACCTGGACTCCCAGGCCAGGTGCTGGACAGCGGCTGCAAGAGCACCGCTGGAGCGTGGGGGGCCTCTAGCCACAACACCACCACGAGAGAAGCAGACAAGCAATGCGGGGCAGGCAGTGAAGACGCGCACACACAAGGGCCTGGGAGCAGGTCCCCAGCCCCAACACACGGCGGCATGCATGCGTGAACTCAGTGCTGCTGAGAACAGAACACAACAACAAAAAGGGCCTGGATGGTGTCTCGTTTTACCTTTTGGCTTTCAAAGGCGTCCCATTCTGTTGGCTCTCATAGCAGGGGGAGGTATCACCACCACCTGGCCTAACGGGCTTCTCCCCAAACCCTCCCGGCTCCAGCTTTCGGCTCTGTCTGTCAACCAAGGGTCTCTGACTGGAGAAGCTCCTCTTGGCCAGCTCCTTCTTCTCACCCAAACCGGCCCCCGACAGGCCACCGTCCACCTGGGAGTCAGGCTCGGACCCGGGGCCTTCCCGCCGCTCCCGCCGCTCGCTGAAGTCGCTGCTCTCAGAGGCCGTCTCCCACTCCTCGTTGGCGTGATCGGAGGAGTTCTGGTACGAGAGTTCTGGGGACCGGCGGCCCACAGTGCCACTCTTGTCCCCAGAACACAGTTTGGGCCTGCCTGGCCACTGACCTGCCAGCAGGTGGGGCTCCTCCTCGGGTCCCCACAGGCCCAGGGACTCTCGTTCTTGCCGGAGGCGCCGGAAGCGAGGGGGCTTATCTTGGCGTGGGGGGCGCCTTCTCCTGAAGGGCCGGTTCTCTGCATTTTCAGAATCCACCACGTGGTCATCTTGGAAAAAGGACCTCTTATCCTCTGAGCGGCTATCCTCGAAGCCCCTGCCACCAAACGCATCAGGGTGTCTGTAGGAATCTGGGACATAGTCTCTGTCTGCAGATCGCCGGGATCCACATGTGTCAGAAGGGCCATATTCCTGCCAAGAGCTGCCAGGACTTTTGCTCTGCCAGTGTGGTGACTCTTTGGAAGCGAAGGTCCTCCGTCCATAACCGCAATTGCTCAGCCGCGGAGGGAGGGCGCGCCCAAAGGCCCGAGGGCCTCGGCTCTTGGCATCTAGACCGTTATGGTCCTCGGAGCACACCTTGTTGGACCGCCAAGAATCTCTGCAGTCGCCTTTCTTCAAGGTGCTCTCCTCCCTCTCCAGGAGCGAGCCTTCGTTCCCGTTCTCAGAGCCCCTCTGCCGGCGCCGCTTGGGAAGTTCTTCATACTCTGAGCCCTCGCTGTGGGTTTCACTGGCGACTCTCCGCCTGGGCTTGGCTCTGGGGCAGTCCTCTGGCCGAGCAAACTCTCGCAGGCCCCGGCCGCGGCCACTGCGCTGACTGCTGCAGTAGATGCTGCGAGCCCCCAGGACCCCTCCGCCGCAGAGGCTGCTCCCGTTGCCGCCAGCAGGCCGACCACGAAAAGTGAACTCTCTGAAACCGCGGCCCCGGCCCCGGGCCTGCCCTCTGACCCCAAAGGCTTGCTCCTCATCAATAAAGATCCAGTTATTTCTCTTGGTGGGGGGAATATCGCTGGACTCTTGTGGGGGTCTGGTTTCCCAGGCCTTGTCAGGTTTCTCCTCCTCTTCAAATTTGGTGGCCTCGTGGCCAAAAGTGGTGTGGGCAGGGCCCTTGTCCTCCAAAGTGGCGGCAGAGGAGTTGGCCAGAGAGGCGTCGTTCTCTTCATCCTCGTCCTTTTCTGCCGCAGGGCTCTGCTCCTTCTCCTTGGCCAGCCGGGCGCTCTCCTCCCCTAGCTCCTGCTTAATCTTCTCGAGCTCCTTCTCCTTGTCTTCCACCTTGAGGGCTTTTAGAACTGGTTTCTTGATGGGTCCCGACCTCCGGGTCCTGCCCATCTGCTCCGGGTGTTGGCTGCTGGAGCTCCGGGGCTCAGGAGTCCAGTCGGGCTCCGAGGATGACTGTTTGTTGGGGCTCCCGTTCTTGTCCCAGGAGGAGATGTTAAAGGCTGTCCCCTCCCGGGGTGCCTCCCGCTCGACACCATGGACTGTGTCAGTGGTCTTTGCCTGGTGGCTAACGTCCCAGCTGCCACACTCTGGCTTTTTCTCATCTGGGACAAAGTCAGGCCCCAATGGGGAACACCTGAGGTTTTGGGTGTGACCCCCAGGAGTACCCACTTCCTGATTATTTTCTTGGGGTGGAAACAAAAGCTCCTGGCCTATTCTTTGAGAAGAGATGCAGCTGTCAAAGTCTGCTTGGGCCTTCTTGTCAAAAGCACTCAAGTACTCCTCCCCTCTCTCCTCAAAGAGATCGCGCTGGGCACTTACGCCCCCTGACCTTCCGAGTGAGGCAGAGAAAGAGTTTTCATTCCTGAAAAGGAACCAGAAAAATCAGTCAACGTGATTGGAGCCTGGTTCCTGTTTTCCATGCTGAACACAGAGCTTAGTTTTAAAAAGGAAAAAAAAAAAAACTTAAAAGAGTTAAAAAAAAAAAAAAAACATATGCAACAACATTTGCTCTATCTTTAAACATGTCTCAGAAATGCCAGGCCATGAATTGGTCGGTGGCCCCTGGAGTCCATGACAGTGAAGAGTGTTGTGGCTGCCGGGTGGGCGTGGCCCGCCCCCTGGAGACAGAGGAGCCAGGCAATCCTCCGGTCAAAGAGCAAGCTGGAGCCTGGGAGGCCGTGAAGAGTCTGGGGCCAGGGGGCGGCAGGGCTAACTCTGTTTACTTCCATAGAAAGGAGCCAAGACCCACACTCTGGACCCCAACTGCCTTGTGAAGCCCCCACCCACCTGCCCTGTGCCCAGGGCTTGATGACCCCCAGGACTTCTCCTTCAACTTAAGTCTCACCATCAGAAAAGGGCCTCTTGCACAAAGCATTCAAGCAATCCTCCTCACACTCTCCTTCCCCAGAGGGGCTCCTTCAAAGAAGCCCGTCTCCCATGGGCAGTGTCTCCTAGCGTGGTAGCTCTGCCCAGAGCCCTCTTGATTAGGACCAGGAGTCTTCCTTCAGTGGCAAGGCAGCAGGACCAGGCTTCATCTCACCTGACACGCATGTCCATAGCCAAGGTGTCGCTCGACTTTGGGTGTGGGAGCGGGTAGCCCTTGCTCTGCAGTGCCATGTAGCCCTCTGGGCTCCACACAGGGGCTGGATCGATGGGGGTCACTTTTCTTTCTTGGAGTGAGGGCACACAGTTCTGATCCTCAGAGCGACAGCCTGTCCCACTGAGGGACTCTTGGGGCATCATGGGCTTCATCAGTCCTGAAGAAGGCAAAGACTGATCTATGTCATCTCATTTAGAAAGCCCTGCTCCAATCTGAGGGTTAATCAAAGGCCCAAAGAAGACAGCCGTCACATGGACACAGAACCCCACCCACCTACACATCACAGGGCTTTTAATCTCTTTCCTGACCTGAGGACCTCTGAAGGCACACATGCATGCACCCTGACTGGTTCAAAGACCTGTGAGGGCCAAGAAGGGAGGCAAGAAAAGCACATTTATGGGCTTGGTCCTTAACACTCACAGGACAGGGGATGAAGCCTTTCTATACAGGGCAGGGAGATACAACTGTTTAAAACAAAGACCCAAAAGGGCCACACCCTCAAAAGGCACATTAGACAGACATATGTGCTTTACTACCAGGAACAGATTCGGGGGCGGTCTGTCTGTCTGGCCTGAACTGGGGCAGGGAAACAACTGTCCCCCTCCTAGGAATTCAGATGCACATCCTTACTTTCATGGGGGTTTAAGAGATGGAGACCAGATTTCTACCACCCCAAATGGTCCAAAAACCTCCAAAGTTAATATAAAAGGTGGTTCTAGGCTGTGAGAAGGAAACAAAAACACTCTGAGGGAACACAGCCTCAACGTGAACAATCTTGGATTTCCACAGATAAAATGCTATTGAAACTGAGTTTGCGGTCCCAAATTATCAGAACACATGGGAAAGGTAACCCACCATGAGTTGATAGTGAGCCCACAGGATTAGATGCCTCCCCAAGAACTTCAGTTAACAGAACAATCTGTTAAATACCAGAAAATCATCTTTTAAATCATTACAAGCATAAAAGGAGGAATTAAAAACTTAAGAAAAAATGAGATTTGCTCAACAAACTCTAGTAATAAGAATATATAGTCACTGGGCCAGGAGCAGTGGCTCGTGCCTGTAATCCCAGCACTTTGGGAGCCAAAGGCAGGAAGATCACTTGAGACCAGGAGTTCAAGACCAGCCTAGCCAACATGTGAAACCCCGTATCTACTAAAAATATAAAAATTAGCTGGGTGTGGTGGTGCACACCTATAATCCCAGCTACTCAGGAGGCTGAGGCAGGAGAATTGTTTGAACTCAGAAGGCAGAGATTGCATTGTGCCACTGCACTCTGGCCTGTCTCCAAAAATAAAGCCGGGCGGGGGGGGGGGGGGGGAGTGTGTGTGTTAATAAATATTTTAAACAGTTAATAAAATAAAAAGCCCCCTTGGCCACATGGTAGAACACAGGAGGTGG